>CM062831.1:26043077-26144180 GCA_031772345.1 Himalopsyche anomala | reverse complement strand
TCTGGAATGATAAAACAATTCTTAGAAGTCATGCCATTTCAGCGAAAAATCTATCTATTACCACCACTATTAACTAACCAACTATTGTCATTGTTGTCGACAAAAACAACTCATAAGAAATGTACAAAGTAAGTGAAGACAGTTATGGCTGTGGAAGAAGCAATCGGAGTTCTTAATAGAGATACTGGCATTCTTGCTGAAGTAAAAATGAACTACAAATCATATTAATAAAGCTATACAAATAGTGTTATTAAAATATTAAGATAAATATGCTTCACAATAATTTATTATAAAGTAGCAGAGCAACATCTAATAAATAAAAGGTTCCATTTAGTCCTGTCATATAATGCATCTATCAATCAGGTATTATTATTATAACGAATTAATGTCTTCATGGCAATATATTTAAATAAAATTCCGATTACCAACACCAACACTGTCATAAATTGACACACGTACAGGGAGGACTAGTGCTCTGAAAGCATAGCATATTACATTATACAAATTAATAACTATTATATAATACATACACAGGCTATCATTTAGAAAAGAACATACCAACCTTTTATTATTTATTGTAAATTTTAGTTTCCATCACGTTTTGACCGCATTTCCGATGTAATTTAAGCACCGTCAATATAAATCAAGGTATTTTTTTTAATTTTAAAACAATTCACACAACAATTTGTTGAACCAGTCTATTCGAAATACCAAACAAGTTAAGGCTACTCTACTTACTTTAATTCGGTAATCCTCCACTGTACATGATATATTACATTCATACATCTGGTCGTGGGAAAATCATTCCCGGATCGTTTCAGCTTCACATTGCTTATATCCTTGTAAAAATATATCTTATTCATTTTTGGACTCCATTTCTTACATTGACTTGTTGATAATATATTGATTTTCTTCCGAAATATTCTGAAAACATTTATTTCGACATCTGAAATAACAACATGGGTGTTGAAGCTAGTCATGATTATTTCGGCGAAAAACTTCACAAACTAAGCTAAAAACAACATGTAATAATCCATGACTAGCTTTAACACACAATTACCAGAACATAATATAGTTATAGTAAATACAATTTGATACATAGCACTCGTTTAACATTATAAAGCATGAGTAAAATACAGAATACGCACTCGAAACTTCGCCCACGGATTTGGATGGAAATATTTTGTTTACATGGTTTATACGCTGCAATCCTTTTCCAGATTTTTATGTAAAGCAAGATTTATACTACAGTTTAATCAAACAAACAAATTTACACTACGGAAGATAATTAATGTCAATTGTCTCCGATGTAAATTCCATGGCGCAGTGGTTAACGTCGTCGACTTCCATGCCGGACTTCACGGTTTCGAATCCCAGTAGCGGCAGCATTTTTAAATCGATTTTTCGTTCGTTTTCTGTTCCAAGACATGCATTTTGGTGATGTCTATAAATTCCCCTCCACCATTTCAATCTTAAAATAGTTGAAAGTTAATTTTACAAAGTGAAATGAAAGATGGACTAATTTCTCATTTTCTTTTTGAATGCCGGCTCGGTTTCGAGCGTTTCGAGAGATTATATGACCTTGAACTTTGTGGCGTTTGTTTGCGGACAAAACGTGAACTATGAAATTTTTAGTGTCTGCCGTAGCCGCACGTAGCCGTTTGCCATCATTTTCCACTAGATGCTACGTCGTATGATATTGCCACGAGTTTGCAAAAAAAAACGAAGTGTAACATAAATACAACTTCCAAATTCATACAAATCGGAACGTGGTTCCTCGCCATGTGGCGGTTAGTCTATAGGGTCTAGTCTTATCGATTATGATAGATTCCTTGTATCATAGATGATTATGTTTCGTATAAGTTAACGATAAGGCGCTATTTATATAAGACGTATAGCCAAATAAGAAAAACTAAATGTAAGACGTTTAGTTTTTGCTGTTTTTATTATAATTATTTATTTTATTTTTTTATTTGCATATTTGAATCGTGTTTTCAAAAATATTCCGCGAATGACAGCAGATTCAAAATGGCGTACAGTGGGTACTGTGACAGTTGTAACAAACTGTAGTGGCTGAGTAAACAATGACGAAAATATTATTTTTACATCCAAAACGATGAATGAAAGGAGTATTAAACTGTAGTATAAATCTTGCTTTATATAAACATCTAAGTTTAAAGGATTCAGCGTATAAACCATGTAATCAGAGAAATTCCATCCAAATCTTGGGCGAAGTTGCGTGTGCGTATTCTGTATTTTACTCATGCTTTATAATGTTAAACGAGTGCTATGTATCAAATTGTATTTATTATAACTATATTATGTTCTGGTAATTGTGTGTTAAAGCTAGTCATGGATTATTACATGTTGTTTTTAGCTTAGTTTGTGAAGTTTTTCGCCGTAATAGTCCGTGTGATGAAGTATGACAAAGTTACATGTTCTTATTTCAGATGTCGAAATAAATGTTTTCAAAATATTTCGGAAGAAAATCAATATATTATCAACAAGTCACTGTAAGAAATGGAGTCCAAAAATGAATAAGATATATTTTTACAAGGATATAAGCGATGTGAAGCGGAAACGATCCGGGAATGATTTGTCCACGACCAGATGTGTGAATGTAATATATCATATACATTTGGAGGATTACCGAATTAAAGTAAGTAAAGTAGCCTTCATTAACTTGTTTGGTATTTCGAATAGACTGGTTCAACAAATTGTTGTGTGAATTGTTTAAAAATTTAAAAAAAATACCTAATTATATGAGAAAACGTATGTCTGGATCTCGTAGCAGATGTACAAGTAACGAAGACTGCTTTTTAATTTTAAAAAATCACACATTCATTTGATTTCAAAGCAGTGCACTATGGTGATGTAAAGAAAAAAATATTTTAGTGCACATTTAATTATTAAAATCATGTACAATATATTTATGGAGAAATGTCAATTGCCCATATATCAACACTTAACAGTCCGCTAATTACAAGTGGGACTTTACTACGAATCCGGGATGATTTCGAAAAAAATTGCAATGAAATTTTTAAGGTACAGTGGAACCTCTCATAACGAGACTAATTCGTTCCATTGTCTTACTCGTTATGCGAAACAATTTTTCCCATATAAAACAATGTAAAATATAATAATGCGTTCCATGCCGAAAATAAAATATTTTTTTATATTTTGAACGTTTATGAAAATAAAATTACATACTTATAAATTATAAGCGGAACAACCTGGAATGCGATTTCGGTTTGCAAAAAACAATAAAAAAATCGACTAGTTTATTAGTTTGAAATTATGACAAATAATTAATTCTTTTTTAATAGAAAGCTGTCTAGAGACATTCGTTTTTGCCGACTCTTCTAAATTTGGCGAAAATGTGACACAGCATTGTCATTGAATAAATTTGTAAAACGCATAGCCACCTCCTTATTAGGGTGATGCTTCTCAATGTATGATTCAACAGTTTCCCATGCTTTTAGCATTTCTCTTATTGCGCCAGAAGATTGTTGATCTGTTACTTCCTCCTTCCCCACTAACAAACTCTCCTCCATAACTTCTTGCTGTGGAAAACAATGTAACTCCATAAGCTCTTCTACAAGCTCATCAATATCGTTGTTATCCACCTCCAGTCCCACGGTATTAGAATGGACACTCACAGGTGAGTGACGTGAAGATGGGACTTCCCCTTTCTGCGTCACTCGTTATGCGAAATGTTCCTTGTTAAGAGAGCATTTTTTCACAATCTGTTATACTCCTTATGCGAATTACTCATTATAAGAAGTTCTCGTTATGAGAGGTTCCACTGTATGTTAAATTTATGTATCCGTATATATATTAAAGTTTCTTTGTTTCTCAAATAAGTGCTCTTACACTTATCAAATAATAAATGAAAGTTCATAAATTTTTCACTTGAGTGATCTATAAAATATAAAAATCAGCGTAATACGATGTCAAATACAGAAAAAATGTTTTCCAGAGTTCAGTATATGAGAAGAAGTGAATCATTTTAATTGTTCAATTAAATCACTCTACGATTCGCTTATTACAGGTGTAACATTACTATCTTCCCCGGTCAATTTTATAAAAAATGAAGAAAAAATATGCATACTAAATATAAAAATAATCACTATACGATACCAAATACTAAAGTAATGTTTCCCAAGGAGGGTTTTCAGTATATGTGAAGTATCATATTAGAAATAAATGTATCAATAAATTTAAAGCCATTGCTGGCGAAAAGGATTAACCCAGATTTGCCTACAGATTTGAATGGTGAATAGTTTTAAGAATCATATTTATTTTTGTTTGTTGGAAACGGTTTTATGATTATATTTACTTACTACATAAAAAAACAATTGAAACTATCAAGTCAACTTATTTACCCTAACTTTATACAAGAGAACCGCTTCTTTAAATCAATTAACTACCTGGGAAGAATTAGTGAAAAAATCGACAATGAAATTAACCATTCGGTTAACGTAGCATTTAAGGTTAATAATAATTTAGGAATGCACCTTAAAAACAGTAAAGATGAAATCAACAACCTTGAACGAAGCGGAATACAGTGAAACCTCGATTTTACGTTTTCCAAGGGATCCTGGAAAAAAAACGGTAATTGCGGGAAACGGTGAATGCGGGAAAGCTTCAAATAATAATAAACAAGTAAAATCTTAAAAAAACATTTATTTATTAGTTACTTGTACATACTGTCCTTTATGCTAGTTTGTTTCTTTGTTGTTTGGCACTTTAATCGGAACAAAGACGCCTCAAACTCGCGTACTTTTCTAAGAGCGGATTCATCGATTTCTTTGGAATAGAAAAATAATTTTATTTTTTCGAAGGCCAATAATGCTTGTGTAAATGTCGGAATAGGTTCGGTATTATGGTCTTCGCCATCTTCTTCTTCACTGCTGTCATTAGTTGCATCACATAATGACTCGATTGTTTCAACGCCACAGGTAGCTAGCTCACTGTCACTGTAAAGCGCTGGTACAATTTGGAGGGTAATAAACTACCTTGATGTTCTTAAGAAATGAAGTATCTCGAGGATGGGCGGCACAATTGTCTATAAATAGTAGTATTTTACGCCCCTGAGCACTAATTGAGGAATCGAAATTCCTCAAGAAAGCCATAAAAATATCGGTGTTCATCCATGCCTTCTTGTTGGCGTGGTATTTTACGGGAAGTGTTTTTATATTCTTAAAACATCGAGGTTTCAGCGATTTTCCTTCTTCTTCTCAGCTGAGTTTTAGTTTTCTTTATGGGTGGCGGCATTTTAGTTTCAATTTGGAAAAAAAAATGATACGAGATGTGAGGCAATATTGAACGCAACTGACTTGTACGAATCCAGCTACGCGACCAAAAAGTTTGTATGTACAGGAATTATTATTATCATGAATTTTAAACAATTCTACATTTGCATCATAAACAATAATACGCGTGTGGTGGATTTCAACCCAAAAAAAATAGCACAAGCGTCCAATGCGTCTAACATGTACAGTGCATTCCAACGTGTCTAGACATAACACCTGCACTCGGCTGTCAAACTTACTTGCTTGAGATATGGGAAATATGCAATAAAAACGGTCAATCAGGATAATATTTGTGACGGGACCAAAATATTTAGACGGTTTATCGAGGAAATCGGTAAATCGGGGAACGGTCAATGCGGGATTATTTAACATTGTTCTTATGGGAGTTTGACGGGACTATAAAAAATAAACGGTCCAGCCGGGAAAACGTATTATGCGAGAACGGTTGATCGAGGTTCCACTGTATATAAAATGTCCTGTGGATCGTGTAATGTATATAGAGTTATATATCTCTTAAAAATGTGTTTACTTACAATAACGTTTTAAATATCACTTTTTTAGGAAGTTATTTCATTATAAAGGCCACAAGTGGACGTGTGCTCCAAATGTGAAGAATTAACGCAGAAAATAAAGAGTGACATATTGTATGATACTAATCAACATTGCCAGGAATATTCCTGGAATATGTATTGACAGCATGCAAAATCTTCCGCTTCCTCATTTACTGATACATGAAATCTTTTATTACCATGGGTAAACTAATTTTGTACCCATAATTTAGAAACTGGAAAAGCAGTGTTTTATTCCTTTCTTGAAGGTGTAGCGGAAAAAGGGCCCATACGAAACATGTTCATCTTTAAAACATTACATTGATATTAATATTCCTGAGCAAATTAAAGAACTCTATATATGTTTTCTGACAGTTGTGCTGGCCAGAATAGAATTTTGTGGGATTTTTGATGACCTTTGCATCAGCAAAATAAAATTTATCATTATTTTTTAATTAGAGGCATTTGTTTCTTCCTTGTGATGGAGACTTTAGTATTGTGAAATGTATTATAAAACTTGAAGATCGAGTATATACATACCTCGGAATAATATGAAAAATTAATAAAGAAGGCAACACAACCTTAATTTTTTACTGTACAATGAGTAAAAAATTTAGACATTGAGCTTAAGAACTGGTGGCCTCTATTTTAAAAAAAAAGCTTTCCCCATTCTGTAGAATCTTTAGGAAAAAACGTTCTTTGAAAACAGAAATATTTTATATAGTTTATATACCATTCTTCTAAGTCAGGATATGTGCAATGTTCATGTATTGTGTACCTTTACTATGCCACTATATATAGATAAGTAAATGCACGTTTAGACATAGTTATGATGAGGGCGTCAAGCCGAAATAGCTATCAACAATCAAAAAAAATTGTAGAGCTAAAATACATTGTTATTTTTTCACCGTGTTGCAATGTTCAAATTTTATAGGAAGATTTATCAACCACACATATTATTTGAGAAGAAGGATTCTACCTCCAGTATTGCCCGCAGAATATGCGTATCTTGGGTTAGTACTAATAAATAAGAAGAAATATTTTAGATAATATACGAAAAGTCATACATATAATTCACATACCTTTTTACCATCACATATTAAAATGGCCAACAAATGATGTTAAAGATATAGAAATACATTAATATTAAGTTTTATATGTAAATCTTAGAAGTAATCAGATGTATATGATTCTCTATATCACCCACATTTAATAAATATGTATTTTTTTACCTAATGATGTATTTTATTTCAGTAGAAAGTTTTATAAAATTGTCCTTCATCTCATGTATTTCGAGTACGTAACAAGTCCACAATAGAAAAAGTGGATTTATTCAAATATATAACAAAGTATTACCTTTTTGTTTCTATACAAGAGATGATACCCACCATATAATTTTTAAATTTAAAATTTAAAATTTATGTAACGTATCCTCACTTTTTCTATGGAAGTCAAGTTTTTTTTATATGATTTTGAGTATATTTTGACTCGCTGTTTCAAAGTTATGCAGATTTTAAAATTCATTGAACGCATCCCCACTTTTTGTATGGAAGTCATTTCTTTTTTGGTGCGATTTTTTTATGCGCATCTACCGGATCTACGCATCTAACGCATCTACCGCATAAAAACAGGATTGACTGTATTGTGTTTTTTTAATAAATTTTACAGGATAAATATTTTTCACGCTCCTGAACAATTATAAAAGTGTGAATCGTAATGTTTTCGAAATACACTATTCATTTATAAGTCACTTAAATAAATAATTGTACCAAGTAACACGTTTGTTCAAATTAGAAAAATAGTTAGGAACTTACAATTTAAATAAGTACATGAAAGTCACCCATTTTCAAGATTTACGTTGTTCTTTTTTATTTAACTTCATTTTGTCAGGTCCATGGCGCAGCAGTCATCAGCATTATTTCAATTGATTTATCAATTTCTGGTCGAAGGCATGGGTGTTTGTGATGTCTAAAAATTCCCTTCCACGCTTCCAACCCTAAAGTAACCGGGTGTAGCGAGTGCCATTAGTAAGCCACTAGTCCTATCCAACATTCCCTCTAAGCTGTGCGCGTACGCAGCAGTTGGGAAGCCCCTTCGCACTACAAGACAGTTGTTCAATCAATATTTGATTGCTCCGCGCAGCCTTTGAAATATCCGCCCAGCTAACCCTTCGGCTTAGAGGGAACGTTGGTACTATCCTTATCTTTCTACTCTTACTTTTCTCTTTGAAAATGAGAGGTTGAGCAACTGAGTAACAAACGGTTATCATATAAAAAACTTCTGTTGAGGTACCTCCATGAAGAGACCATATGCTCTTTATTTAGAGTGGACATAGATAAATAAAACAAAACAATGAATGATCTTGAAACCATTTGAACCTTTTTTCTCAGATTGCAGGATCAATGAACAAATCAGCGATAAGGATGTGTGTATTCATTTTAATTGTATTGACTGTAATTATTTTTTTGAAGAAATTTATAAATCTGTTTTAAATTAAAAAATATATTTTCAATACAACCCAATTTTCATTTGGCCCCAATTTTTCAACAATTTTACGACATTTTAAATCCAAAATTTGAGTTATTATGTAATTATTAATAATTTAAAGAGTAATCACATCTTATAGATTGCCTGTTGTAAATGCTCAATGAGATAATAGAGTAGAACCTCGACTATCCGGACTAATTGGGGATGAAGGTAGTCCGGATAAGGAAAAATCCGGATAACCGAAAAAAATCATAATTTACACGGAAAGACATATACAATCAGTGTAAATAATTTTTATTTGTCTAGAATAACATAAAGCTTTAGTATTAAATTATTTTTTATCAAGAAATTCATTTATTAGTTTTTGTTTAAATAAGCTAGCTGTTCTTTTTGAAGCTGCCAAATCGCGAACACTTTTAAGACATTTCATTTCTTATCATTTCTTAATGTAAATGTCATTTGTATTACCATTATCGTTTGTTTGTTTTTCTATCATCCCCTCCCATTTTATTTTGATCTTTATTATAATACCAGCTGACCCGGCGAACTTCGTACCGCCTAACAGTCGATTCTTTAACTTTTTAGTTTTTTAATACTTATTCTACCATTCGGGACGCCGGGTCAGCTAGTACGATAAAAAAAGAAAAAAGGAAGTTAATAAGTCAACGATTACATTATATCAAAAAATAAAAATTATAAAACACCTAAAATTCTTTTAATAGTCAATAAAAAATCACAATGAAATTACAATTTCAGATTTCTTATTATGATACCTACTTATTATATTTCTTTTTATTTTACTTATTCTAAATTAGGTTTTATTTTTATTGTTGTACTTTTTGGTACACAATATTTTTTGTTTGATTACCTGGCGCGTAAACAAACAGAGCAGATGGTTTTCCAACACGGGAACAGGCAAAATACAATTGACCATGCGGGAAACATGGGTTATCTAGATCAGGGTTTCTCAACGGTGGGCCATGTGGCCCCCCAGTGGGCCACAGCGTGTTCTAAGGGAGCCACAGAGATTTATTTTTGTTTTGGGAAGCCACAGCACAGCTTAGGGGGGCCACGGGTACCCATAAAACGATACAGGGAAGAGCATAATGGCGGACGTCGCGCAGCTATTTTTTGTAAATCCTTAAATAAAATAAATTACTGGCATTCGAAAATCTCGGAAGAGCTATAAAAAAAGTGGGTTTTTAAAATTATAATTTTCATGGGAAAACAAAACAATGGTATCTAGAAAGTTATAAATATGGTCATAAATAATAAATAAATAGCATCGACGAATCTGCCGCAACAACTTTTTTTTTACTCAATCAATTGCACCAACGGGTTATGGCATGGATTGTAAAATCAATAGCTCTCATTTTTAAATGAAAATAAGTTAAATAACTCACAGAGTAATCTCACCCAAACTAAGGGATTAATTTTATAATCAGTCAACAGCATGTAATTTAAAAAGAGCATTGCAGTAGTCATTGAAATTATTAAACCAATACATAAGTATGTTCATAAGCATCCAAATTATAGAGTTTGTATTGTTTCCACAGTTGACATATGCATGTAGCTTTTACAAGTTCATGGAATAGTTTGTTCTTATTATAAGAGAAAAAATATTGTTTGACATGTACTCCTACAACTGTAATTTCAAAATGTTATTAATAAATGTCTATCTGTATGTGACCCAAATTCCAGACCTATCAGTACGATTATATTGTGTTTCACAGACAGATCACCTTGAGGCTTTTAAGCAGTCCTGATGTGTCTTTAGATTTGCACTGGGGGCTTAATTCTTCCATAGGTCTATTCTTATTACCCGATTAAATAAAAAATAAGATCTTAACTTATTCGTCAACTAAAAATGAACATGGAAAGGGATTATACAGAATTAAATAATTGTTATTTTTTTGTTGTGATATATTTCACACTTTTGTACCGATTTATACAGATATAATTAATATGAAAAACTTTTTGACTAATAAATTCAGCAGGCTGGGGCAAGAACCATTGAAGAAGTCCAATCAATACCCTTTTCGAGAAAATGCGACATTTACATTCATCGTTCATTAAGGGTTTGTGTTAATTAGTAACATTCTTAACTATTGCAGCTTGGAGACTATAAAAATACTTCTCTGCCGATGGGGGTCGTTTAGGGACCCCAGTGGTTTCCTCATTATTGGCCTTATTCTTATAAATTTAAAAAAAAAAATAGTCTAAGGGCTTTAAAATATCTCTGCATCCTGATACATATTTTTAAAATAAAAATCCGTGTTTTTTTAATAAATAATAATATTTTAAGTTGGGCGTAAAAAAGACGTCATCCCAGCACAAAAATGAATTTGCAACTGCGCGTTTAGCCCAGTTACTTTATGAACGATCGCTGATAAGCCGGCGCTTATCTCGTTATCGCGTTATCGCGTATTTATATAAACTACAAAAGGTCCAAAAAACTATGATATAAGAATACCTTAATTATAAACATTGTATCACCCATATTAAAATCGATATTTAAGAAAATGTGGGTATTGATGTCACATTTCTTGAGCTTAGAAGCGGAAAAGTTAAAAAATGTTTAAAAATCAAGAATTTCAAATTGTTGAGAAAACATATGTTTTACATTATTTCAATAATCGTGGTGGAAACGAAGATAGACATTGTCTTAAATTTTTGTAGTAGATAGAACCGATTACAGTGAAAAATTCCGTATAATTAACAAAAAAGGGTATTTTTTTAAAGTTTCATTTCACCCTACGCATTACCACCCTGGCACCTTACGTATAGGAAGCTGTCTATGCCCAGCGCATAGACTAGTATACCCATAGACTAATATACTTTTGAATATACCCAGCCCAGCGTAATGACCATAATGAGTCGACTCGATGTCTATGAAATGTCAAAATGCATTATTCTGTGTCTATGACCTATGTCACTAGAAACTAGAAAAACAAATTTGAGGTTGAAGTTCCAGGGAATTTGTGCATAGAAAATCTGATATCTTTGAAATTGTATAGGGATTACAATAAATCTAACATGCGTATCGCAGTAGAAGGCTGTGCTCACGGGGAGTTAGAAAAAATTTACGAATGTATCGAACATCTTGAGAACGAAAACAGCGTGAAAGTTGATCTTCTGATATGTTGTGGTGATTTTCAATCAGTCCGCAACAATAATGATCTTTTTTGCATGGCAGTGCCTGCGAAGTATCACGATATATGTTCATTCTACAAGTAAGTAATATTACTAACGTTTGGCTAGTAATTCATATTAGGTTTATGTTATAAATTTACTAAAATCGTGAATTTACACTCGATGTATATGCATGGGCATGGCGGCTATGGTCACCCCCTGAGAAGAATTTAGGGTTTTTCGTATTTCGCATAATTTATCAGTGATCTTCATAGTAATGTGTAATTTTAACGTTATCGTAACGATTATCAAGTCCTTAAAAAAAAATATTTGGTCTCAAGAAAACATTTCTGGTGACATTCTGGACAAATAATTTTAACATCAATATTTGTCAAGGTGTAGCGATTCAGTAGCGACAGAAAATGACTTAAATAAAATTTCTAAAGATTCATTCAATAATTGATCCTGCTTCATTTCTTCCACTAACTTCTGTGATGTCTTGTAAAAGAAAAAAAAATCTCATTAAATTTTTATGACTACCGCAGTGTCCGAACCGTGTTTTTAACAATGAAACAAATAAAAATATTATAATAATCTTGATGATTGAAATTCGGCAGATATTATAATGGGGAGAAGCTGGCACCTGTGTTAACAATTTTCATCGGTGGCAATCACGAGGCTTCAAACTATCTTCAAGAATTGCCGTACGGGGGATGGGTAGCCCCCAACATCTATTACCTCGGATATGCAGGTGTTATTACGATTGCCGGTATAAGAATAGCAGGTAAATATGACAAAGCAGTTAATCTCTTATCGTTAAATTCATTTGAATGAATTCTCATTTCATATTTGACTAATTTTCAAAATATTTTGATGCTTAATTCATTTTGATAAAAGTATCCAGAAAAGGATATTCTGTTCAATCCAATATTTAATTAAAGCCAGTAAAGATGCCCTCCAAAATAATATAAATTTTTTAAATTTATTTACTTCTTTCACTGGTAAAATAAAATACTCTTTCCTGAAAACTGTTCTATATATATGTAGTTTAGGATATTATTATAGTTATATTTTTAAAATAATTTAGTATGAGGGCACTAAATAGCGAAACATTTGTCACACATAGTTACTTATTAAATGGATTTACAAAGTAATCAATTATATATTAGTAAAAACACAATATTCCTTTGTACTTCATTCCACTTTATTTAATATGTCAGGACCGGTTTCGCTCATCGCGAGCATTGTCAACTGATAAGAAATATAATTTAAAAATGCTATTTATACAAAAATGAACAGTTATAAACAACAATTGGCATTGAAAAGAAATTACCAATTACATCAAAAGTGATTCTAAAATAACACAAAATTAAAATGTTTAACACATCTAACATATAATTAAAAAGTCATCCCAGATTAATAAATTTAGAATGGCGATTGAAAGTAATTACAAACATAATTAAAATTTGGGAAATTTTTGACAAAGTGATAAAATGCTACATTAGTAAAGTGAATAGGCTTAATGATAGTTTCCTGTTTTTCCCCGCTTCCAATCTTTTTTGATGTAATTAGTAATTTCTTTTCAATGCCAATTGTTGTTTATAACTTTTCATTTTTGTATAAATAGCATTGTTAAATTATATTTCTTATCAGTTGACAATGCTCGCGATGAGCGAAACCGGTCCTGACATATTAAATAAAGTGGAATGAAGTACAAAGGAATATTGTGTTTTTTACTAATATAATGCCTTTCCACCAAGTATTGACAGTGCACACCCTAAAAGTAATCAATTATATATTAATGTGGATTTTTCTGTTTGTTAGCGAATATAGAATTCAAATATGTTGTAAGATTGATCTGTAGGAAAATTAATAATTTACATGTAATCTTCTTTTAAATAGGTATTTCTGGAATTTATAAAGGACATGACTATATGAAAGGACATTTTGAAGTTTCTCCCTACAATGACAACACGAAGAGAAGTGTTTACCATATTCGAAATTTAGAGGTTTGTTGAAACAAAAGTTTTTTTTTAATTAGAATCAAAATATAACCACTCACATAAAGTGTTTCTCTAACTGTATTTTGAGTTTAGATATGTTTTTATACTTTATTGAAATTGAATCTAAGTAGTTGTCCAAAAATAAATGTGAATAATTTTTTACTTTGTTGATAATTCTTCATTGACATTGTTCAGGTTGCCTTTACGTTTTTTTCTATGAATAAATGACTTTTGTTGATTCCGTGCTTTCACATTGACAAACTCAGCTCACCACTTGTTGACACAAGTTGTTGTAAGGTTTTATAATATAATTGAGCAGCAATTTTTCAATTTTGAATGGGAAAATATTTTTTTTACGAACCTGTAGAGGTTCTCTGTATATAGGTTGTATATCATCGAGAAACTTGCAGAAGGCATTAAGTCAGAAACTGACTGATTCGAGTTATGAGCCATATTTTGAACATAATAAAGATCAAGTCAATTCTGATTAATTTTGGCAAAGAAAGGCTATAAATAACTTGATGCTTTTGAATATATGAGAACGACAAGTAATAGTTATAGTCCATAAATAGAGATTCATGATTATCTCAAAACGATTTTTTTGAATGCCAGTATACCGATGAAATATTATATATTTATAATCGATGATCTTTTTTTGTCATTTATGGCATTTCAAAAATGCATGTTAATGATTTTCATTGTATGTAGATTATTTGACTTTGGAATTTAGCGGCTCAGAGGTCAACGCTGTTGGCTTACGTGACGGATCTCACGTGTCTGAGTACCAGTACAAACAGAATTTATTCAATTTATCGATTTCTGTCTGAACAGGAGAAGGCTGTTTGTGATATCTAAAAATTCCCTTCCACGATTAGTTAACCTCTAGTCCTGTCCTATCCTATTCTTCAATCTCTACTATTCTCTTTTGTAAAAAGAGAGATTGAGTGACTGAGTAACAAACAGTTATCATGGAAAAATACTTCTGTTGATTTTCCTTTATTAATAGACCATATGCTCCACATTGAGAGTGGACATGGATTAAAAACAATAATAATAGTTAAATGGTGACAGATTAAAATAGATATTAGTGTATTTACCAGGGCTGTGGAGTCGGAAAAATCTATGAAAAATAATATAAATATATTTAATTTTTTTAGTCTTTTCATCATATTGAAGGTGAAATGAACTAGAATTATTCTAGTGGCTAGAATGATCTGATGTTAAACAGATATGTAAGTGAAACGGAAATAATTGAAAAAGTGAGGCAATTTCCTTTTTATCTGACTTGGTCCTAGTATTTACACTTGTTGAATTTTTTTTAAATATGGAATTCGGTGGCTATAATTGTAACATTAAATATAGCGAATAGTGTGTTTCAGATTATGATAGTAACCAAAAACTTCTTTTGTGATTATATTACAGAAAACAATTTGAAGATGCAATCTACGCAATAAGAATTTGAAATATAAGTTGAAAACATGACAATTTATTTAAGTATTTCCCAACAGGTCTTTAGGCTACGTCAATTGACTGGAGAAGTGTCTGCAATATTATCACACGATTGGCCGAGAGGAGTAGCACAACATGGAGATCTGGACGGACTTCTGAAGTTTAAACCATTTTTTGCGTAAGAAACATTATTTAAGTCGATAAATATCATATACACCAACACATATAACAAAATTATGGATAACAAACAATTTTAGTTAGATTTTTGTAAAGGTAATAAAAAAAACAATTTTAAATAACTTCTTTATCAATAATACAGCACATTGTGGGGTACATTTTCAATAGTTACAAAATAAAGCACGTTTTTAATATTGATTTAGGTTTGTTTTTTACTCTTCTTTGATCTTTGCTTCTTTTCAATTCTTATTTTCACTTTTAGGGTGTTTACTGTCAATACTTAGTGGAAAAGCATTATATTCAAAAAAATAAAATACTCATTTTACTAATCCCACTTTTATTTAATATTATCGGGAGTGGTTTCGCTCATGGCGAGCATCAACTGATACCAAGAGAATACAATATTACAGTGCAATTTATACAAAACAAAATGAAATTATTAGGCTGTAACAAAAAATTGATAACGATAGGAATTTACAGATAATGGTAGAAAATATGAATAAGTGACACTAAATTGAATATAATTAAAATGTTTATCACCTCTTAAAAATAATTCATGCCGCCTGTGTGGTCGAGTGGTCAACGTCGTTGGCTTCGGCTACGGAGGTCACGGGTTCGAATCCCAGCACAGACAGTTTTATAAATGGATTTTTCAATCGATTTATGAATTTCTGTTCGAAGGCATGGATGTATGTGATGTGTTGAATTCCCCCTCCCGGGCGTATCGAGAGCGATTAGCTAATCACTAGTCCTGCCCTAGCCCTATCCTTCTATTCCTACTCTCTTTGTAAAAAGAGAGGTTGAGCAACTGAGTAACAAGCGGTTCTCGTAGAAACACTTCTGTTAAGATAAACTCCATTAGGAGTCCATATGCTCCACATTGGAAGCGGATATGGTAAAAAAAAAAAAACTTCAAAAGTCATAATTCACTTTCATCTCCTCTGTTGTAATCCCGCCTCATGAAACAACTGAGCATCGTGTCCCTTAAGCTCTCAGCACATTGGTTTCTTGATGCATTTTTGTGCAAAATAAATATACTCCCAGTTCAATCAGCAGTCTGCGTTAGCCAATTTTGCAGTGAATCTGATGAGTAGTATAATTTTAAATATGTTATGGGTCGGAGATTTAATATAGACGTGATATATTTTTTTTTTATTTAATTACAGTGATGAAATACATGAAAATAAATTAGGATCGGCTCCCGGCGAGGAACTACTCCAATGTCTGAAACCCAATTATTGGTTTGCCGGTCATCTGCATTGCCAGCATGCCGCCCTTGTTCCTCACAAAAATGCCGACACTCACACCAAGTTCTTAGCACTAGATAAATGTCTGCCTAAACGGAGATTTCTACAGGTGAACATTTTATCAAAGAATTTCAATATCCTAATCTATTTATGTTTATATTTCTTTTTTAATTTAAATTTATTAATTCTAAACTATAGCTGGGTTCTTCAAATTAAATTGACATAAACTCAGGACGGTGGAGCCCATGCCCAAGAAGGACTCGGAGTCACTGTTGTTTTTTTATGACCGAGACTCCATAGCCTTGCATTAATCCTAAACTAAAGAATGTGACAAACTGTTACGAATATAATATTTTATTTATTGACAACCGAATGTAAATTTTGGATAATTAATCTTAGAGCCCGCTGAGTCAATTCATTGAATAAATGATTCATGGAGATGATTTATTTGAAAAAAAACACTTTTTCATAACATGACATCGGCTTTCAAACTTTGAAACGTATGTCAACCAACCAACAACAGTGACTTCGGAAATATATTTTGACAGAATTATGATTTCTCTGTTTATTTTTGACGTGATCTTTATTTAAAATTGTTTTTCGGGTCCATAGCACAGTGGCCGAGGGGTTTGAATCCCAGTACAGTAGCAATATATTTATCGATTTTATGTTCAAAAGCATGGATGAAGCCTAATAAAGAAGTGTTGCGAAAGTGATTAAGCCAACCGCGAGTTTCGTCCTAGCCCTATCATTTCTGTTCCTACTCTCTTAAAAAAACTTATGTTAGGATACCTTCATTGGGAAGCGATATGATCCACATTGCAAATGGCCATGGATTAAATAAATATATTTAGATTTAACATTCAAAGATGAAATGCTCAACTCTTGATGTTTTGAATACTGCCCACCATTCAAATTAATACTTATCTACTTTGTTTTTAGGTCATAACAATCCCTCATGATGCAAACGAAACAATAGAGCTTAAATACGATCTGGAATGGCTAGGTATCCTGCACCTGACTAATCATCTCCTCAGCGTTCGCTCCACCAACTGTTACATGCCAGGAAATCTTACTGATCAGAAGTAAACTATTTTCTTTATTTTTTTCACCCATGTCTGCTCTTGCCTCGGAGCATATATGGGCAACTAATTCAAACGTCTCTACGTTCATTCATGTAGCTTTGGAGCATTAGAGACCAGTACTTTCGATGGATTCGGCGGTAAATTTGTGGAAGTTCATTTTAATATAAAATAAAAATAACTTTGATTATTCCACGTATTGTGTTACAAAATGTGACACGTGTTTCTCCTCTTTCAGAGGCATCCTCAGACAACTACTACAACTACTACGACAAGTACGATTCGTACTTAAGCAAACATTTGCGAAAGTAGTTGTCTGAGGATGCCTCTGAAAGAGGCGAAACACGTGTCACATTTTGTAACACAATACATGGAATAATCAAAGTTATTTTTATTTTATATTAGAGACCAGCTCTACTACTCTCAGGGATTAAATAAATTTTGGAATAATTTAAATTTGAAAAGCATAAAAGTGAATTGTTGGCCGATTATTCTACTCAATGACCACGTACCTGCGTATCCACCGGTAAATCCGGGACGTTACGCGGGAAAATCAGCATCAAAATAAACCAGATGAAAGGGAAATTGGAGCATGGCTCCACTGGCCCCAGAATTAAATGTATAGATACCATGCATGTTCTTTTACATTGAATGTCAAACTCACACTGTTAACAAACAAAGGTTAGCTTGGTGGATTGGTGTGGTTGACTGAACATCTTGAATTATGATATACAGCGTATTAAATTATATGTAAGCGTTTAATATTGTAAATTGATTTCATATTATGGAATTATTTAACACTGAAAAGAATACTATTTGCTGTCACTGACTCTGTTTTTGATTTTAAACATTAGGTATAACTTTACACCGACTGAAGAAGACAAGCAGCTGATCCTGAAGAAATTAGGCGGTGACCTGACAGTTCCTTTGAACTTCACGAGAACAGCAGAAATTCACACAGTTAATAAAACTATGCCGCCTGTGAAACGCCAACCAAATCCGGTATTAAACCCGCAGACTGCTCGTCTCTGCGATCTTTTACAACTGGACGACCCGGTCAGCTTAGTTTTACTGCAAGGCGGTAACGTTCTTCAGTGTCCTGTTTCTCCAATAGCGTCTCCTGTTTCTGATAAATTTGCTTTAACGCCGGAACACGCAGCCAGTAAAACATTCTGTGAACTTTCACCTAACACTCCAGTGATCGCCAGTCCTATGACTCCTCTCCGATTGCCGACGCCTAAGTTGTCGTTACCCAAACCTAAACTTGAGGAAGAAATCCTTCTCTCAGATGAAGAAATAAATGAAGTCGTCCCTGAAAAATTGTTCATCGAAAATGTTTCCGGGTGTGATCCTGTCGTTTTGAGCTGCTCTACGCCCGTCAGTTCTAAAAAGCCTTTCAAGAGACGGAATGAGTCTTTATACATTCAGAAATCTGATGAAGATTAGACGATTCCGCTCCGATGGAGTGACGTGGGTATCTGGCTCGAATAGGGAGATTTTGTGTTCATATCAAAACAAAGGTTGTGTTCTTAATTAAAAACTTTAAGAGACTAACTAGCATATATTTTTGTATACTTCTGTATATATATAAAAATGATGTACAAATTGGTTTCTTACAAACTGAAAACTATTTTTGTAAGTTAGGTGAATCAACAAATCAAATGAAATTATTTTTAATAAATCGAAGCAGTGTACCCTGTGCTTTTATTTGTCAACTAGAATGCAGACGGTTTTTTGTTTTTTTTTTGCAATTAATTCTGCCATACTATCAATTTAATGTGTGAATATTTTTTTCTTTCTTTTATTGAATATTTGGTACCTGGGTGAAAGCAAATACAGTATTTCTTCGATGGTAATATGCATATTTTTCCCTATTTGGTGTCTCTGACTTCGAGGTTAGTCTCATAATGGCTCCAAAAATGCATGAGTCATTACGAACCCTGGAAGTAGAGACGACTGGAACGGTTTCAACTCTACTCTTACTCCTCGGGTACTCTTTTAAAAAATGCCATATCAATTGGCAATTGCAGACAAGAACAACTCTGATATACCATACTAGATACTAAATCTCAAGGCTAATGCTGATTATACATAATTATGTAATATACATATTTAATTATTTTTTATGATTGGTTTTTAAACTGTCTGCCGCCCATTCCCTGTGAATAGGCATCACTCGATATTCAGCATATAAATTAATATTCAGCATATAAATTAATATTCGAGCAATATTATATTCTATTTTTTGTGCATTGATAAATTGTGTTTGGCTCATGGATAGGGTAAGAGTAAAATATAAAGTCAAATCTTATAATTAAAAAAATTAAGTTACTCTTTTATTTGCTTTCACGATTACATACGTGATGATCTACTATGATATGTTGGAACAGTGGTGGGTTACTTCTAATTTTCAAGCAGTTCATTATGACATGAACTAAAAAGAAAACATCTTGACAAGCCTGATTATTATGATAATCAATTTATCAGCCATGTTTTATGTATTTTTTTAGACTGGATAGTAAATATCCTTATGTTGGCAATAAATTAGCAATTATCTAGATTTATTTTAAGAATATTAGGCATAATAATATTATTTAACATATTGACTCCAAACATTTATAAAAAAAATATTTTTATGCACATGTGGAATTATGCATTTTATCTTTTTGTACAAATTGAAACATTATCACAATTATTATTTTGAGAGATGAAATTTTATTTTTTTATAATCAATTCATAGAAAACACAAAATTTATTAATAAAAAAATTTATATTAGAAAAATATTGTGAATAAAAAATATGTTCTATCAATATTTCGTTTCATTTCATTTTAAATGAAAACCATGTTTATATCGTTATTTATCATTACAGATGTTAAGACTTAACGGTCTAGAACAGTGTTCTTCAACCTATGGTCCGCGGACTGGCACCAGTCTGCGATAATTTTTATGTTCCGAATATTCTTCGAATATCTCTTTTTTATAATAAAAATGAAAAAAACTGATTACAAAAAAGCTTCAACAAATGTTGCACCAAAGAAAGTAATTACATTAGTTTTCATTAATAAAATTTTGTGTCAATTACAATTGTTACTCTTTAAATATATTATCTTAACAGCTTAACGACCGCACGTTTTTTTTTATAAAATTTCCCCTGGCGAAATAAAATTTTGCGAAAAATTCGCAAAAATTGTAATTTTACAAAATTCACTATAATTTGTAAGCAAATTGCGATATCTTTACAAAAATTTTATTTTCTTAGCTTCCAGATTATACGCATATATGCGTCCGCCGGCCAGCAACCTTTGTTTTTCAAAGACTCAAATACGCGTCCACTGTCGTTAAGCTGTTAAGCAAACATGTACAGTTGTAGTCAATTCTCGACTTACAACAGGTTCCGTTACGCCACCTTGGACGTAAGCCGAAATGGTCATGAGTAGAATTTCATACAAATAAAAAAATATTCAAAACCTTGAAAAATAAAATGCAATAGACGGCATCTAATTTAAATATATAAATAGCCATAAATACGCCCAATTATGTCATTTATATGGTTCACCCAAGGCCAAATACTATTTTATAAAATATTTGAGACACTGGAAATAGAAAATATTTTTTATTAATTTATACTCCATTGTAAGTACAAATAGTCGTAAGTCGAGAACTGGGTGTGTGTAAATATGTGTATCTGGTTGCCGCTGGTCTGCGAAATATTTTTTTCATTTTTTATCGGTCCGCGGACGTAAAAAGCTTTAAGAACACTGGTCTAGAAAGTCTTAACCCATTAACACCCAAAATAAAACTACATGTGAAAAATATGTTTTACTGTTGTTTATTACGACATACTGAACAAAGCAAAAGGTCTTAAAAAAATATATAGAAAAATCCATATGACATCTAAAATGAAGGGGTGTACATGGCTGTGTACAGTGGGCGGTAGTGGAGTGGAACTGTACGGTGCAAGGTCGCTCAACGCATAACGATTTCATACACAGTCCACAACGCCAGCGATCTTGGTTGTGGCAAATAACACAACGCGATGGTTATTCTGCTCCAGTTCCAGGGCTTTAAGTCAAACAACACTATCTACAAAAGTGTAACATTTCAGGAGAGCCAAAAAGTGCTTTTAATTGTTTTGTAACTTTACAAAGCGGATGTTAATTTAAAACCTAATGTTCATATTTTATAATTTATTGTGTACTGTATGTTTACATTGCTTAAGGTGATAAGTTTTGATTTTAAAAAACATTTATAAAAGGACAACGTTATGTAATTAATCACTTTGATGTTGTTTTTAGAAGAAACTAGAAAAGAAAAACACTTTTTTGTATATAACGTTTGACTTTAAGCCCTTGATTTACCCTCGTGCAATCATCCGACTTAACAATAACTGATTCATGTAAGTCCCCTGTCCAGTCATGCTAAGTAATAAATGCAGTCGCCAAGCATTAGAAATGGCCATATCCAGTAAGTAGGTAAAGATTACCCACCACCATACCCCCTGTTCACGCTTGTGTACTGAGTGTTAAAATATGATTTAGCACACGGTAATTTATAAATATTGTCATACTAATAGTATCTCGCATCAAAAGTAGTCTTAATATTCATTATAGTAAAAAACAATAAAATCATTTTACACCTAAATAATCTTGTTCCAAATCCATATTACGATGGTAAATCAATGGCATTTATTTATCCATTAGTGCCAAATTTTATTTTTTCATAGTTCACTACTACCATATAGTTTTGAAATAAGTAATGATATCTTTAATAATGGTAGAAAAAATGCACCAAATCATTCTTCGAACAGGTACACACAAATGTGTACGGCGGGCAGTAATGGGTTAAAGGAGATGAGGAAATATTTAAAATTTTCCATTATTTTCTAATTTAAAATATAGTATTTGGCATTACAGCTAACAGCCAAAACGCCAGATATTTTGAAATTTTTAAATCACATGACGTAAACACAATTTTTTTTCACTTCAGTCATAAGAGAAAAGACATTACAAACATCTATGTAGTAAATAGATCCCAAATTTTGAATTGAAATTGAGTTCAGTTCCATCCGTACTAATGTAAAGCTCTTACCCCTGAACTAGAGAGGCCATAGCCTATATATAAGTATGAAACACACAAGACTATTACCATTAAGTGCCTGACTTGCTCTACAAGAGTAGGTATTTTATGTAGACTGCCTTTAAGTCAGCTACAACAGTGTACCACAATCTTTTTATTCCCATGTACACCCTATAAAGTAACTGAAGTTTCGCTGAGCCCCTGTGAAAAAAAATCTTATTTTTTTTAAACTAACCATTTTTTCAAATTATAGTACATGTTTGAGAAATGTATTTCAAATTTTCTCAATAAGTTTTTTCAAATATTTTAAATTATTTTTGTCATATTTAATATTTTCATTTTTTTCGTATTCGTCCTTTTTTTCTGGAGGCCTGTAACTTTTTCATACATTAAAAAATATATTGCTTTGTGGGTATTGTTGGGAACCATTTAAATGACCAAGAATTGAATTAAGATAAGTGAGATTAGCTGTCCAATCAGTGTTTTCGAAAAAATCTCCCAAAATTAATTGCTTTTCTTTCAGAAACATTTCATACACATTTATTTAAAATGTAAACAAACATTCTTGTTTTTGAAATTCATAATTTAATTAGGCGACCTCTTTGACAGAGCTCATGCACCCCCATTTGTAGAACACCGAGCAACTAAACCTCTATTTTACAAAAGGTATTGTCTGTACCATATTTTCAGGATTGAGCATTTGGTGAGAAGACATCCAAACTTTAAAATACATGTAAATTGATTTTTAAAAATATGTACTTATCTAATCAGTGTCTTGCAGGGGTGGGCTGGAGGGGGCTCGGAGGGGCTCGCGCGAGCCCCTTGTTGAATTTTACCAAGGCCGGCGAGCCCCTTGTTAACTTATGAGAAAACAATATTCTCAGATCAAATAAGTATAAAACTGCAATTTCTAATTTTTATATTATCTACGACAGCTTCAGTATACACAATAGTACATTTTTAGCTATTTACATGGATAAGTTTACGGTAAATTGCGTATTGTTACATATTATAAGTGTATTAAGTAACAATCGATTGTTTATTTAAATATTGCATAAATTTGCATAGGAGTGATAAGAAAATTCACTCCTCTCTCAGAACACTGAGAATTGCTTCGAGATTAAGCGAGCCCTTTGTTAACTTATTGGCAGCCCACCGCTGGTGTCTTGAACATTGACCCCGAATCGGAATAGGTACCTTTCCTGTATATTAGAGTTTTCATCAGTTTTGTGGCTACGGGCCAATATTCTATATATATATATAATATATAATTATATTCTATATATAATATATAATTATAAATGCGACAGGTGAAATATGTTTGTGGTGCGCATGTACTTTTTGCGCAAAAATAAATAAATATTTATTCTTAAAGTCTAACTACCAGGGCTGTGGAGTCGGAGTCGAAGTCGTGAAAAATGAGTGGATCGAAACATTAAAACACTTTTTTTAATGATGTGTATTCAAACCACAATACATAGTCCATAGTGTGGGCATTGCATCCTTGGCTGACTAAAGATGATCTGATGGAATTCATATATTTATACATAAGTAAAAATTGTCATTCGAAATTATTTTGAAGACAAAGAAAACACGAATTGAACTATTCAATTTAATCTTATTGTTATTTTACATGCATGTTTAAGTAATTGTAGATAGATGTGAAGATAGAGTTTCGGGTAAGTGTAAAAACAGCACTTACATAAATACCAATTAAACTTCAACCAGTGTTGAAATCAACTCAGAGAGAGGGCAAATGTTAATTGTTTATATCGTGAGATGACGCACGCCACTGGGAATTATTACTTCTGATGTTTCAGTAGCAACCGAAAGCTTTTTTGGAAAAGTGAATCAAGTTTATGTTCGGTCGGCCGACGCAGTGAACGTGCTTTTCGTGCTAATAATATTCACTAAACGACGCAAGTCGCGCTTTCAAAGGATAAAATAATCATTAAAAAATTACCTACCTACGCAAAAACATATCCCATTTAAATTAATATCAATCAAATTCATTAGCCGTAAAAATTCAAATGTTTCATTAATAAACAATAAATACTTACTGGAAATAAACAAGAAAATTTTTCAAAAGTGTTCGAAGTTTGAATTTTAAGCTTTGAATATATGATTAATCCATTTTATACAGAATTCACACACACAAATTTAACTTTTAACATTATACATTTGTGTAAATTCAATCGATAGGCCAAAAGTAAACGTTCAAAATTGAATATGAAATTTATAACAAACAATACGCAATTTTTCTTCTTCTAAAAACTTAATTCATAACAAATTATTCGACGATGAATAAAAATATTAATGTGGAACATTCAAATTCATTTTAAATCAATGTTCATTGTTCAAAATTGCAGGAATAAAAACCGCGAATTTATTATAAAATTAAACCATGGTGATATTGTTACGATCTAAATATACAGGTAATATTTTATACAATGTTTAAAACTGTTTTTTTAACTTTACTGTAAATCTTTTTTCATAAATCATCCGTTTTAGTTTTTATATCCATTAAAGTAGCGATAATTTCTAATGACTGCTCCTAAATTTCGCCCAGTGTAGTATTTTAATTAATCATTTAATGATGTCAAATTTTCATGGCTTGATTTTGAAATATGAAATAATATGCTTGTACCTATGTTTCTTTATTAACTGTTTGATAATTTCACAAAACAAAACAAAGGAGAAAAGTGATTGTGGATAAAAAAGTTTATGTGTAGTTTTCTGCTTTCATATTTTTAGCTGCGAAATAGAATGAATCGTATTGTAAATATCATAAACACAACATATTTGACATGACATAATAAAACATTGTTTGTATATTTAACCGTATCATTATTCTACTTAAACGTAAAGCTCTTATAGTCAATTAAATTATTTAACTTACATACTACATTTATTTTCAATTTATTTAATTAATCTGTGATTAAAGTTTTGTTTTGACCCTCGGTTAGGCCGGCTAAATTCTCATGAATGAAAATTTTGTCACAACATGTATAAATATTTTCATGACCTGTAGTTTTTTTTTCACATACCTACACAATACTTGACTATTTATTAGCTTCCACTCAGCGATTCTTATGGAAAATATCTGATAACTTTCATAATAATTATTGAATTTTCCATGATTTTGTGTAAAAGTAAATTATTAATGAGATCATCTCAATTCTGTGGTGTGCAATCGAGGATCGCTCTCAAAATTATTATTACATATAAAACCAAAACGTAATGGAAAATTTGGCAAAAGCTCAATCCGTCTTGAATCTATCATACATGTTTCATAATATTGAATTAATTCAGATTCTTAACGTAATCAAATCGCTTTGCTTATTTCAGTTTTCTTCAACTTCGCGTTGCTGGGACCATGTTCTTAGTATGAGGAACATGCTTAAACAAGGAACGATTTTGAATTTGAGCCAATTATTTTTGGGTTTTACCGATACATTTCATTAAATTACTATACTTATTTAATTACAAGTACATGGCGAATTGGCGTCAGCTGTTATGGCATGTACTATAATTTTAATTTTTAACAATAAATAAATAAATTATGATAGTAATGCAATATGTATTTTATTAAATTAATGAGATTTTTTTTATTAAACTCACAGATCAAACAAATAATGAGTGATCAAATAATACACAAAGATAAACATTATTCATTTTCAAATTTGGAAAGAGACTAGGTATAAAGATTTTTTACCTTTTTCATTGCCATCTTGTTCTTCTGTCAAAGGTCTGCGGACATTTTTCACATCCTTTACTTTCTAATGAATATTAAATAATTTGTATATATATAATATTAAAATACATTTTATAGGAACAGTTCATTCGATTTTTCCATGAAGAGATTAGATATTTTATGAATTGACTAGCTCCCTACGAGATCACGGGACATTTCTGCTTTTACTAATCATAGTCGAAGCGAGAATTATTTTCCCATGGAATTGGGCCAGAGACTGGCAGACGACTGGAGGACCATTTATAATATAAGGGAAATTTTGTGGAGCATCATTTGTATTGCCTGTACCCGTATTCCAGTTGTAAATACCTTCCCTAAAGTTATTAAATGTGAAATATTATATATAATGTGGTTCTAACAGGTATGTTGGAAGTCGCTTAGCAACCATTTTTTTTAAATAAACATGCCACAAATAATAAATATCCATACTAATATTCTTCACATGTAACGCGGTGGAACGGCGTTCCGGCACCTTTTTCTCGGCATTATTTTAAATCAATATTCGCAACAAAAAAATGCTTTGATTTTTTTTTACCATTGGCTGTTTGTCTCCTTCTTGGATTCCTTTTGAAAGTAATGTACCGAGTACCATAACACTCATAAATTAATGTCATACTACAAAAAAATACCAGGTCCATAGACTTACTCTGTGACCAGAACCAGGGGTCTAATTCTTGATATATTGTTTAAAAAAAATAGATTGAGAAACTGAATAGGAAACAGTTGTCGTAAACTTTTATTAAGATACCTTCATTAGGAGGCATATGCTACACATCAAGAACGGATATGGGTTAGAAGAATTAAAAGAAGTGCGTTCCGACACTTTTTTTTTTTAAAAAAAAAGCACAATACGCGTCATTTGTGGATTTATTATATTTATAGATTCCTCAATTCAAGATAGAAAGGGAAATTATTCATCATTCAATATTTTAAAAGAATGAAGAAGACCATGCTCTTACAAAGATAGCATAACAAACATGAGTGGCGTTACACGTATATAATATTTACATATTCTATACCACAAACTATCCCATACAATTTTAATATAATATGATGATTTCTTATTTTTTTACGATTAATAAAACACAACAAAGCCGTTTTACATATATTTCCTTACTAGACACTTGTAGTCTACGAGATGGCAAAACAGTATGAATGACGTCGCTTAATTATATAAAATATTTAATAACGTGTTTACAGTAAATTAGTAAAAAAAAATCAATGAGTGATTAATAAGATAATTAATAGTTTTATAGTTTACCGTATATTCCTAGTGACGGATTACGCAGTTACTCCTAATATTTGGAAGCCCCAATCGCGCGCCTCTTGCTCTTATGAAATAATCCGCCACTGTATTACCAATAGATAATGAAAATGTTGAAACAATGAATTGACAATAACAAGAAAATTTTACGGTCGGGGGCTTGAAACTTCTGCCACACCCAAATAAATTGCGGACTAAAACATAATTTTATGACGCTACTGTTAAGCACTTAAACATATTAAATTCGCTACATAACTATGTATTAGAATAATTTTATGTGTACCAAATATTTGGGTTGGCTTAAAATAGGTACACGTGTTTCGTTTGAATTTAAGACATCAATGAACACGTGTATATGATTTAAGTTATAAACTATGCTGTAGAGTGATATGTAGTTTTTTGTATACAGTGTTAATGGGTCAACCAGTGTGAAATGTCAGTGTTTCATGTGTAATGTTTTGTTTTTTCGGGAAAAGTATCGAATTAAGAAGATCTGAATGTATCACGATATTTATTTATACTATATTATGGGCGTTGTCGAAGTATGCTGGGCTGTTTTCAAAACCACCTGTGGGCTTCTGGCGAGCTTCTAAAATTAACTTTGGCGAGTATATTTATATTAAATGTTAGCGCGTATGTTTTAAGAGAAATTTATAAGCTCAATTTCGTGAAAAGCGTACATAATATTGAATTTATTCTACGTGCAATAGTCCGAAAAGATACGGACGCATTAAATTAATTGTACAAATTGATGGTTGGTAACATTGTTAAATAACGAAATAAAAAACATTTAAATTGCAACTGAATGGTATAATCGATCAATTAAAAATATATTATTTCAATTTAAGTCACGATTTTCATGTAAATACTTAGCTATTTCATTTTTAGCCGTGTAAGAAATGACATTCCTATTGCAACAAATAATATTTTCACTACTTTTCACATGGAAATCTATCGATACCTGATGTAGTTGAAAACTCAGATTAACAATAATAATATCGACTGTGGAAAGGAAAAAGGACGTAACCCACACAAAATTTTACAGAAGGCGCAAAAAACGTGTTTTGATCATTTTGGGCCATATGCAAATTATGAATTATACACAACCTTGAAGTGCACGGAGACTTCTAAACTGGTGTTTGTTTGACATAATCTAATATTTATTAAAGAAATTGTCTAGTAAAAAACCTTTATTTCAGTCTTTTTTCTTGGTTTTAATCTGTTACAAGGTCATCTTTATCAAACTTAAAAGCTAAATTTAGATACTAATTCGGCATTTGCAGCTTGCATCCTTTTGATAGAATGTGTATCAAGTTTGATACATTGTGATTAACGAAAAAAAGCTGTTTTGAAAAAACTGTGGGTTACGTACTTTTTTCTTTCCACAGTCGATATGTAAAATAATTGATGATATGTATCTAGGATGCTTAAAAAGCCTGATGGCGAAAATATATTAATCCAGAATGATTGTAATTTTAATTAAGTAATAAGTAGATATTTATTTCCTGATTACAAAACGGCATTTCACTGGCAGTAAAAAAAGTATTCAGTGTCTTTGCATATCTACCCTTCAATTCATTATTAATTATTATCCACTTCACTAAATAATCATTTTAATTAACTCGGGGTGCTATCTGAACAGCTTTTTTATTGATATTTGCTATACTTATTTTCCAAAAGATAAGATAAAATATTTTCATTAATGCGGTGTTGCTATATTTATGTCAATATGGAGATCAGTTCCCGCAATATTTAATATGATTTTTTTATGCAAGTGAAAATACTAGAATGTATCTCAAAACAATTAATACGGGATAGTACCTAATATTATTAATATGATTTTTTCTTGGTCCGAAAATGCAAGAATCAAATCGCAACATCCCGGGTACTTTGAAACAGGGATGGGCTGGAGGGGGCTCGGGGGGGCTCGCACGAGCCCCTTGTTAAATTTCGGCGCGGCCGGCGAGCCCCTTGTTAAGATAACAATATCATTCGTCTTAGATCAAATCATCACATAACTGCAATTTCTGTAGATGGATAAATTTGAAAATAAGTTGTCGTTTCATTTCTTCATTCAGCGTTGTGGGCGTCCGTGAGTCCCAGTACGAAAAAACATTTTTTCGATCGATTTATCTATTTTTTGTTCGAAGGAATGGGTGTTTGTGATGTCTTAAGATTGCCTCCCACTCTTCCGATTCTTCAATTCAACTGGGCGCTACTATTAGTCACTAGTCCTGTCTTATGCTTATCATTTTATCCCTACTACTCTCTTTGGAAAAGAAAGGTAGAGCGACTAAGTAACAAGCAGTTTTCGTAGAAAAATAACTTTCGTTGAGATACCTTCATAAGGAGGCCATATACTCGACATAGAGAGCGGACATGGATAAAAAAATTGTTAACATTTACCGAGCCCCTTGTTAAGATATTGGCAGCCCACCGCTGCTTTGAAACGATAGTTTCAATCATGTTAACTGTGAATTCTAAGTAGAACGGCATTAATTTTATAAAAATAAAATGCAATTCCACCATATTTTTTTATACTGATTCTACAATTTTGTATAATGATCAGGTCATCGCGAGCAATTTTATCTGAAAGAACTTGTTACAGTCATACATTTTTTTTAACCATGTCCGCTCCCAATCTGGAGCATATGGATTCCTAATGGAGTTTATCTCAAAATAAGTGTTTCTACGAGAACTGCTTGTTACTCAGTTGCTCAACCTCTCTTTTTCCAAAGAGAGTAGGGATAGAAGGATAGAGCTAGGACAGGACTAGTGGTAAGCTAATCGCTCTCAATACCCCCCGTTCATAGGATAGGATAGGTGGGAGAGGGGGGAATTCAAAACATCACATACATCCATGCCTTCGAACAGAAATTCATAAATCGATTGAAAAATCAGTTTATAAAACCGTCCGTACCGGGATTTGAACCCGTGCCCTCCGTAACCGAAGCCAACAACTGACCACTCGGCCACACAGTTCTAATTCTACAGTCCTAATTCTGAGATGAATATGTCAATGTTTATGTACCCATGGCGTGAAAAACAATTTTGATCGGTACAGGACGATAGTATGGGTGTAAAAATGAGAATTCACACAAAAACATAAAATTATTAAAAAAGAGTTCTGAGTCAGTCGGTGGAACTGACTCAGAACTAACAACCACTCCACCATAAATACTATAAATCAAATTACAAATCCGACTACATATACGAGGTAACCAGTAAAACTTCGTTGACGTTGCTTCAATTGGTAATTTATGATATAGAAACCAAATCTATTAGAAAAGGAAATTATTGAAAATTTGAATCAGTTCCAAATTTAAATTTGTAATATGTATCTTTTATTTTTTATGGCATATTCCGAATATTATGCTGCATTTGCCGCGTTATGTGAATGTAAAAATAACTGGTTTAACTGTAGTGTACCAACCAAAACTCTATGCTCTTTGAAGTAGCCGTAGAAAAAATAAACAAACTGCCAATATTACATTTCACAGATCGTAGTTATAATCTGAAGATAATCATTAAAGGCATGCCTTAATTTATTACCGCCAGTTTAATGGCGTAGGTTCGTTATTTATTTTGTGTATATTTAACGACCATAAAATAATTTCAGAACTCACTAAAATAATACAGATAGTTGAAATAGTCTTAGAAACATATATACATCATGTTTTCTCGAAAGAGATCATTAAATGCAAAGTTTTAGTATTATATATATATATACATATACATTAAGCACATAATGTCTACATAAAATTGGATCCCAGCTGCATTTCGCTGCGTCGTGGTCAATAATTCATTACATGCAGAATTAATTTTCATGTCAAGAAAATTTCGAAAAAACTGCAATAATTACTTTTTCGAGTTCTATTGATTTATTTTTAATTCTACTTGTGCTCAACTAGGTTAAGAAATAAAAACTTTTTTTTTTTTAAAAGAATTCTCTTCCCAAAACCAGTGTAAATTTTAAATCTTTCAAAAAGTTTCCCTTTCTGAATTACGTCCTTTGGTGAACAAGGTGTGAATTGCTAATGTATAAATTTGAATCGAAGACGTTTCACCTTTCAACTCTTGTAAGTTTGAGGGTAAATGAATCGTTGACACTTCATTGATAGTGATTGATTTGTTGATAAAAATGAAGTATTTGAAATTTACATAAACATTTTGGTTTTATCATTTTTTTTCTCGCTAAAATGTTTAAAACTTTACAATTGATACAGGTATTGCAAATACTTATTGTTTCTTTGAATGTTTGCTATGTAGAATGTAGGTATAACATTATATAATCAATCACAAAGTTCTTAACCTAGAAATGTCAAATAAATGCGGGAAAATTAAATACCGACGGCAGGTATAATGAATATTTTTTTAACCTTATATTTATCTGTATAAAACTATAAAGTTGTTGTTTTTGTTTACCGTTAAATAAATATCTAATTCAAATATTTGTCAATATTATAATGAGCTACAATTTGATATTATTCATGGGATGATATAGGACTTTTTTTTTTACTGTTTTCTCATCATACAAATACGTCGAAAAGTATATATACCTGGCAAAATACGTTTTAAGCCTTCTCCGCTCCCAATATGGAACATATGGAATCCTAATGAAGTTTATGTCATCAAAAGTGTTTCTAAGATAACTGTTTGATACTCAGTTTCTCAAACTCTCTCTATTTTTTCAACAGATTTGGGATAGAAGGAGAGGACTAGTCGATAACTCTCGCTATCCTCGTTTTTAAGGATAGGATTGGTGTGAAGGAATTAAAGACATCACATACATCCATGCTTTCGGGACGAAATCTGTAAATCAATTTATAAAAACTGTCCGTACTGGGATTCGAGTCCGCGACATCCGTAGCCGAAGCCAATGACGTTGGCCACTCGACTACTGCAGCCTGCGAGTTACTTAAATACGTTACTTAATTAACATCTATGCTACATGTAATACAAAAATTCTCGATATCAATTTAATAAAAGTACTCTATGACAACATAAATAATAATTGTCATATAACTTTACGCTCTTTTAGTGGGTATAATTCTATTACGAATTGGGAAGGAATGCCTTAAGTGACCTCTCGCATCCACCTTTCCATGCCGCATAGTTGAGGGATCGCGACCTCTTAACAGGCTCTGATGAAAGACCTCTCGACCTCTCTTTATTGGGGGCGCCATCTTTGCCACAGAACATCATGGTGACTCAATTAAGATCGACGATATTTAATTTGTCACGTCGATCTCGATAACTAATACGTTGTAAAATTTGGTTTGGTTAGTTTAATTATTCCCTTAAAATTTACAGATTATTAAATGTACTTTTTAGTAACAATATAATATTATCTTCCGCCATTTTCATGCATTTTTATGCTGAGTCATTTTCTTGGCTTTGCTGCGCTATATGACTATATTTCAATGAAAATAGGACCAAATCTTCTTAGTAACATATTTTAAAACCTAGCCAGGAATCAGGTATTATGATATTACCAATTACCATGCAATAATTATCACATTTTTATAAAATTAAAATATCATATGTACGACTCAAAAGTGGCACAACAAATCATGCAAAATAATGACGTTTAAAATATTTTAAAATATTTTTTTCGTCAATGTCATACTTTTATTTCCACGCAGCAAAACCTTGACAGCATTGTTTTAATTTTTAATATAAATCAATTTCGTGTAAATACATTGTTTGAATTCAATTGGTACACAATCCACATATAATCAGTCCATTGAGTAGTTGAGACATTCAAAACAAAGTAGTTTGTTTGAAGAACGTTGCTATTTGTTTGTTTACAAAGTGAGGGTGTTATATTTATCGCGAATTCTCCCCCGTTGATTATCAGTTTGCTTAAACCTTGTCATAGAAAATGCCGATTAACGTGGTACGTTGTCAATTTATTGTCAGCGAGTTTTCTTTAATCGCCCGAGTATTTATAGTACGTAAGAATGTTTCGCGCACCTTACAAAAAATCAGTTTTGTATTGTATAATGTCATTTAAGTGTTTCAGAAAAATTATATTTTGATAAATATCATTACAAATTTGTCTTAACATGTATCCACATGTCCAATATAAATGGTTTTACCTTTAATAACATTTTAAACGTCTAATGAATAGAACAAATCGTTGCATTCATGAAATAATTAAATTTGCGATTGTTGTTTTATCATTTTTTTATTATTAATAACTGTTAACATCTAGGGAATATTAAAATGCATTAAATGAAATTCCAGGTTTTTTAAAAAGATTTTTATTCCAATTAATATTTAATATTCATACATTACTGATGAAAGTGGAATAATGCTTTCTTCATTACCATTACTATGCAAATTAAACTCCATATTTCACAACATATATAATATACCTTAACTTATGTAAGAGGAGACAGCTTTGATTGTTTTTTAAACAATCGCAATATATAACATGAATTCAGTGATGGGCTGCCAATACGTTAACAAGGGGCTCGCTTAATCTCGAAGCAATTTTTAGTGTTCTGAGGAAGGAGTGAATTTTCTTATCGCTCCTATGCAATTATATACGATACTTAAATAAGCAATCAATTTTTACTCAATACACGTATAATATGTAACAATATTCAATTTACCGTAAACTTATCAATGTAAATAGCTAAAATTGTACTATACTGTATACTGAAGCTGTCAAAGATTCAAATATGCAGTTATAAACTAATTTGATATGAGAATATTTTTTTCTCATAAGTTAACAAGGGGCTCGCCGGCCTCAGTAAAATTCAACAAGGGGCTCGCGCGATCCCCTGCGAGCCCCCTCCAGCCCACCCCTGCATGAATTGATATATTGTTAAATTGAAATTTCTACGGTTATAGATATAGACTATGTCTAAAAGATCATTGTAGAGGCACGCTCAATATAATATCAAAATTTCGGTGACCTAATATCCGTTTATTTCGTTGTTTGACATCGTTGCAGGAAACTCTGCGCAAACCATAGACATCTTGGATATTTTTGGATATTGTTTATGGGTTCAGTTAAACCGCGCTGTTAAATGTATTAGGCGCCTACAGATAACTCGTTTCACAAACCTATGAAATAAAAGAATTTTATTATAAATGGAAAGGGAAATACTCATCAAATGCAAGTTCACAAAAAATGACGAACAGTGACAGATTATACACTTGGGAGGCACTAATACACAAGTGCATTTTTTCCGATATTTTCATATAAATGGCCTATAAAAAGTAACTCTTTATCTAATAGCCTCTTATATGATATTACTAATGCCGAAGACGTTTCAATGAAAGCATAGCATTAGTTATTATTTTACAAAAACAATTGTTGCAATATTTTAAGGATTCCACGTAAAATTATATAGAAATATTGTGGGTTATAAAATATTTTTGAGTCTCGTAAGATTCGGACGCCCAAAACGCGCGCGTCTCTTGCGTTTATGGAGTAGTTTGCCACTGATTAAGAATAAAAATGGATATGACCACTAAAACTTGTCGGTAATATTATTTGACTATTTGATGTCAAAAAAGTTTTTCAAAATAAATCGCAGTGGGTGGTCACCATTTTTATAAAATTTTAAATTCAGTTTTAGTAATTCGAAAAACAGGGCCTCCGAATTTGATTGCGCCTGGGGCTTCCCAAGTGCTTAAACCGTTACTGGATCTTCGTTGTCTTTTAGCATTTCAAATATTCAAAAAAATATATATACGATAAAACTTCAGAATATATGAATACAGTATAAATAAATTTGCTAAATAAAAATATCATCTTCCATGCATCAAAATAATATGTTTTAAATAAAAATACCGGAATACGATTAAGAGTGAATTATTTATTTCGAGCGTTGCATCCCACAACGTCGACTATGTCCTATAACTCGCCCACGTCCATTTTAAAAACTATTTAAAATCCAGAAAGTCTTCAAAACTGTCAAACTGCGTGATGGGTTGTATCATTAAATGACGCCATTAAATTAAAACACCAACAAATGCGATACATAGAAGCGTGTTTTAAAATAATTTATTAGTTGAAGTGGTGGTCGTAAAACGCTTTCAAAATATATAATATGATAAGCACTGTAATACTAAGAACATTTAAATGAGCCTTTCAAAATGAAAATACTTACATATTATATATCCTTTAATTAAATCTCAAACTAGACAAATTTTGAGAGAATGGATACATGCAGTACTTGTTTTGAAAACAAAGTTACCGGAACTCACCTCTTGTCAAGCTTTTTAATTTAAATACGCGTACGTTTTCAATGTGAAGCATATGTCTTCGTAATGGAGATATCTCAACAGTAGTTTTTTTTTACGAGAAATGCTTGTTACTCAGTTGTCAAACCTCTCTTTTATTTCTAAGATAGTAAGGATTAGGGCTTCCAATTAACCGGACATTTAAACTAACCGGTTTTCGGTTTTTTTCAAATAAATAAACCGGGTAACCGGTTTAAACCGGATTTATTTTCAAAAAACCAATTTTAGTACTACACTAACCCATGTTCCAAAAAAAAGTATTTTGATAACTTAAAAACAGTCACTAAGTGCATACAATTAGAAAGTAGATAAAAAAAATGCTGTTTTTGTTTAGGAAGGGTTCGAATCCCGGTACAGACAGTTTTATATATATTTAAAAAAATTATAAATCGATTTATGAATTTCTGTTTGGAGGCATAGATGTTTGTGATGTCTTGAAATCCCCCCTCCAACCCGTTCTATTCTGAGCACGGAGCGTAACGAGAGCGACTAGCTAATCACTTGTCCTGTTCTAGCCCTACCCTTCGATTTTTACTATCTTTGGAAAAAAGAAATGTTGAGTAGCTGAGTAACAAGCAGTTATTGTGAAAGCAATTGAAATAAACTCCACCAGGAGTCCATATGCTCCACATTGGGAGTGGGCATGGTTAAAAAATATATTTTTATTTATAGAAAATATTTATTTTTAAAAAATCTTGTCATTTAAGTGTCATCAAATAATGATTTTTCTGGTGTTTAGCTATTTAATCCTTTAGCTTATAAATGGTATTTTTAAATAATAAAACACTCCTTTATACTAATTTCACATTTATCATTTTAGAAATCAGTTGAGAATACTCGTCATGAGTGATTGAGTGAAATATAACTAAAACAAAAAAACATTTTTTATTGAATAACCATATTAATATACCTTATTATACAGGCTTAGAATTAAATGAACTTTCGGTTAGATCATTTTCACTTATATGTAGTGTAGCTCCACATAGAACTTAGTTTGGCTACAATATTTTATTTTTGAACTAAAATAAAATATAATACGCACAGATGGTTGTGATAGCATATGTAAAATATATTAAATATGTATTTTGTGATATTTTTTAACGAAATCAAAAATCAAGTTCACTTTGTACCATTGAAAACCATCCAATCTACAAGCGCAATTATTTTTAGTATAATATATATATACCCCACTATAAATATTAGTAATTTTGTCAGTAACTACCAATTTTCACTATGCGCAAACATGCATTCGTGTCCTAACGATTGTATGAATAACATTGTCACATTTTTAAATAATTGTTTAAAAGAAATGTAATACATGTTACATCTAGTGTTCAATTGTATAACACTTCGAATACCTACTTCCGCTTCTTTATTTTTTCTTTTGTTTGCCGCATGTGCATATTGGAAAGACATGGACCCTTAAAAGTAGCCGATGATTTATGGCACCGATTGTTTGAAAATAAAAATAAAAACATTTTAAAATTGAATTGTTTTAAACTTGAAGGAAGTAATAAAACATGGGTTTGGTCACTTAACCTTTTTATGTATGTATGCTGCAAAAAAAGTGAATACAAATTGTCATCTCTTTAAGTTCAGGTACTGTTCGTGCTCGGTTCGTTCACGTTCTCGGAATAATAGCAATCGTATATATTATACAATATTTAAGTTCTATATTCAATATTATATTGTTTAGAATTATAAATAATCCGACTTATAAAAATCAAATGAATACGTGAAAAAAATGTAGATTATAAATTTGTGTTTACTGATATTTAAATTACTTTGTATCAGTACAAGTTTTCGGTTCGGATATTTATTTCATTTAAAAGATATAATGATGAACGTATTTATGTGTATTTTTGGTTCAATAAGGTTCACTTGTTTTATTATCATTGATCTATTGATTTGGCATTTACTTGGTAGAACTCCATTTTACTAGGGTAAAAATATCAAGGTATTTCAGTTCTACAGTTATTTATATGTTATACGTTGATAGCTATTTCTGTTAGTAGTAGTAGTAGTTTTCTGATAGTTATACTACTAGTTCTGACGATGGCGAAAGCCGAAATAGCTATCAACGTATAACATATAAATAACTGTAGAACTAAAATACCTTGATATTTTTAACCCTATTATCATTGATATTATGAGAATCCTTTCGTATTACAGATATTTGATTGAAAGCAGTATAGTTGTTTATGATTTCGACTACATACTTATTATTGATATGGCACAGAAATTAGACAATTGAACAGTACAATACTTTATGATATTGTACTATTTATAATACTATTGTTATATACAACATTTTTAAATATTTATACTCTACATATGAATAGTTTAATAAAAGCTCGTGGTGTTCAAACCAGAAAAAGATTTTTTAATTAACCCGGTTAACCGCCCAAAATAAACCGGGTTTCGTTTTTTTTAAAACAGCCGAAAAACCGGTTAACCGGTTTCGGTTTAAACCGGTTTGGAAGCCCTAGTAAGGATAGAAGGATAGGGATAGGATAAGATTAATTTATGAGTGTTACGATACCCGGTACATGACACTCAACCGAGAGCTGAGATAGAAACAAACAACCAATGGCTTTCAAGAAAAAAATCAAATGATTTCATAGTAAAATAAAAATAAAATTTTGCAAATATTGATTTGAAGCATTAAAAATAACAATGAAAAAGGTGCCGGAACGCCGTTCCACCGCGTTACGTGGTAAAAAAAACCCTGGATGTATGTGTCCGTCTTCAGATATCGTGTCAATCATGGTGGTCATCTATTATAATAAAGCAGCACCCAGGTCAGGACATGTGGAGAACTACACTCCCTTTATCAATCATTAAGGTTAAGGGAAGCATAATTCTAAGAGATATATATTTTTCAGATATAATTAGTTTTTTTTAAATAGTAAAATTGTTAATAGTAAAATCACTATTTTTTTTTCGGAATCGAAAGTTTTTCAATTATTTGATTTATATTTACGTGGAAACGAACACTTATATTTTGAAATTCGTGCAAAAAAAATTCTCGTATTTTTGACAGCAACTGTGTGGGTAGTATGATTGATAATATTTTTCATTTGCCGATTTCAAAGTAGTAAAGAACAAGATGGAGGTGGAAAGGTAATAGAAACAATACGAATATTGCTGTCCGATTCATTGAAAACGTGTGCCTAAATCGTTCAGTCATTATTTTTTGCAGCCATATCTGCTCCCAATGTGGACCATATGGACTCCAATGGATTGTTTGATCAAACTTTTCAAATATTTCTGTCTCGGTTTGACTAAAAAAGACATTACTCTAACTGAAAACAACCGCCAACAACGACTGAATACTAACCAGTTCTTACAAACCAACTTATTTTTTAACCGCTTGAATACCTTACAAATAAATCATTGATATGTCCCAGATACCGCGTGTTTTTGAGGGACATAGTTTTTCCTAATATACATCCGAATTCGATATTTTAAAAATATTTTAAAACTTATACATTTTTGGGCCTCGTATAACACGGTTATATGGTTCCACAAAAACGTCGTGTAATACAAATCCGTGTTATACAAGGTATGAAGTGCATACAAAATTAGGGATTGCGTTCCAAAAAAATATCGAAGATGGTTTATATAAATATGTACTTTATTTTTTTAAATAAACAAATATACATTTACATATACATTGAAAGAAATTTTAATAACATAATACAGCATTCATTCATCATCGCTATCACTTAGAATTCTACATGTTTTACTCTTTTTCGAGATCGGTTGTAAGTTTTCATCATCATCGGAGGACTTTGGATTTCTTGTGGTTGTAGTCTTTAAAAATTTGGTAATAAGCAATTGTCTGCTGTATTTCCTTATAAGGTTCCAAAATTTGTTGTAATTCCCTCTTAAATTTCGAACTTCTTTATATTATAGGATCCTTTTCAATATATTTTTTTTCTAATTTAATAGTCAATTCCAAGCCGTCATTTATTGTTTTTAATGTGAAACATGTAGCTTCTTTGCTGCAACTGCTTTTTGAGTCATTAACTGTAGTAGGTTCATCCAAAATTTCGATTAATTCTTCTTCGTTCAACGTACGATCCTCCAATATTTCATGGATGTCATGAATATCCGACGATATGACGTACAGATCAAACATGTTAATTATTATTATTATTTATTTTTAATTGAAGCCGTGTTATATAAAGGGTGTTGTATGAAAATATGCTACAATTTATACAACCGTGTTGTATAAAACAGTGTTATATAAAACCGTCTTATACGAGGCCCAAGTGTATTCCATTGGAATATCAAATATTTAATTTTTTAAATTTCTTGGACACCCGTGTTCGCTTGGGATCATCCAAGCGGCTAACACTGCAGTCCACATTGGAAGTGGACACGTTGACAATGTACAGCTAGTCTCACATACTATTATAATCTCTCTCAACATGTTTTAAGCATGATTGGTTGTTATTTACATAGTTTTTAGACACTTATTAATTTGTCGACACCGTATACACACTAAGTGTTTCTGCTACATATTTCACTTGTCGCATCATTATTCTTCGACTGTTACTAATAAGAAAGATTTTTGCTTTGTTGTGAGAGGCATACAAAATACGTGCGTCGAATTCAGTTCTTCTCAAATGTACATATCTACTAAAGCTTGTTGGCTTAGCAAAATTTGCCTGGTTTTTAATATTAGAATATATGTTAATTTTTATTTATCATAAACGTCAATATTTTGATTTGCAACTGCCATAGTTAAAAATAAGCTGCCATGGTTAATGTAGTTGAAAAGTCAGTTTGTATCAATGAATTCGTTAAAAATAAAATATTTACTATTTAGGTATATTTTTAAAATAGTTTTCTTACGCATTTTGACTCACATACAGTTCATGAGTACATCAAACTCAAAAACTCAGGGTCGAATTCGACATAAACTAATCAATGTAAATGACTAAAAATGTACTACTGTGTATACTGGAAGCTGTCGTAGATAGTATATGTCAGAAATTACAGTTTTGTACTAGTTTGATCTGAGAATGTTGTGTTCTATTAATTTAACAAGGGGCTCGCCGACCGTGGTAAAATCTAACAAGGGGCTCGCGCGAGCCCCTCCGAGCCCCCTCCAGCCCACCCCTGTTTATAAATAAATAAAGTTCTTAATAAAATTCAACTATCCATTTTTTGTGAAAATTTAAACCCGAGTTAAACCAGGGCTTGAAAAATATTGGAATTCGATAAAACGTTAATCATATGGTCAGTTTTTGTGTAAGCCCTAGTCATATCGCTAAAAAAACAATTAAAATAGTGAACTATTCAGTAAAATTGAAAAATACTATCTACTTATATGTTGATGAAGAAAGGATATCGTATCTATTCAAAGGAAATTACTTTACAACTAAAGTTTATTACAACCAGACAAAGGCATAAAACATAGTCAAATTCACGCTTCAGCCTAGCGATTAGGTGGTTCTGGGTTGAAGTCCAAGCGAGATCAATATCATACTTAGATTTTTCAGATTAAATTTAAGGTCTTGAAAATGGGTGTGTGTGACGTCTCTACTTTTCATATTTACATCCTATTTTTATGAGTGTATTCGGTAACACGTTAGTTGCTTGGGTTGTATCACTGATTACTAGAAATGTCCTTTTCAATATACTGAACGTGTTATAGCATAGGTTCCAAACCTTTTTCGGGTTGCGACCCCTTTTTATAAAAGCCATGTGACCCGCAGCCCCAATGCAATTGAAAAAGGCATTTTTTAGTTGACTTTAGTTTTGTTGTTCAAATCCAAAATCGAAAAAAGTTGGCGACCCCCAGAAAACCTGTCGCTACCCATAGGTTGGAACCCGTGTGTTATAGCTTACAATCGAAAAGAACGAATCTCTGTCCGTATAAAACCTCGAAGTTATTCAATAAATAATATAATTCACTCATATTCCAAACCAATTCGGGAGTGGGTGACCTGAGAAATTATTCCATTTATTTTCCATCTCCGAATATTCCTGTCATCTATCTCCGTGTGAAAATAATTAGCAACCTGTGGTGCACTTCCACATTTACGGCGTATCATTCAACCAGCTACAGTGCAATATCTTGGCAACAACATCGTCGTTTCCAGTTATGAGTAAGCTGGTGTCAAAATACGAAGGTAGATCTAGCAGATTAAATATTTCTTTCAGCGAAGCTTACTTCCCATGGCATGGACATATGATTCTGTTTGAAATCCGAGTTTTTTCTGTGTCGACTAGGGCTTGCAATACCGATATTATCGCAACCCGGTATTTGGACTATTTTCTCAGGAAATAAATACCCTATTTTAATATTAAATACTTAATTAGTTACGGCAAAAAATAACCTCATATTTTTATGTCATAATCATTTCCAAGAAACAGTAAATTAGAGTTATATATATATAAATTACCCTTTTATGCTTATGATAAAAATGTATTTTTTAATGTTAGTTTAATTGTATATCACTCTAATGCAGTGGTTCTTAACCTTTTCGAAGTAACGGTGCACTTTTGATCAAGGGAAAAATTGGCGGTGCACCAGAATTAAGATATCGAAAAAAATATGTGGACATAATTTTTTTTTGACTTTTTCGGTTTTTACTATTTTGCGGACTTTTTCGTTTTTACCAATTTTTTCCCGGTGCACTTGCAATAAGCTCGCGGTGCACCGGTTAAGAACCACTGCTCTAATGGCTTTACATTATAATTTCGTATACTTAGCACAGTTTGTGAAACACTGGTATAATTAATAAGATTGTTCAAAAATTTGCTTAAAAACATTTATATGTCAAGTATTGCTGGTGGTGGTCGAATTATATTGTCGCTAGCATAATTTTGTGTTTTTTTAATTCTTCTTTTTCTTTACATATTCCAAAATATTTGTATTATTTCGTCCACGTAAATCAAGTTCAAGTGAGTTGTCAAAGAAATATTTATCATAATTCTTCTTTTTCATCCATATCCACGGCAAATCGAGTCGTAAATTTGACGCATAGAAGAACTCTGGAGTATTTTCAAATATTTGAATATCGAATATCAAAAACTTATTGTATTCGAATAAATGAAAACTGTCAATGCATTTTTGATATTACATATACGCTACGTTATTTTTTTGTTAGCAGAATAATAACTCGTACATACTTTTTAACTCTTTTTTTATCTCTTCCCAGAATTTAGAATTTAAAAACCCAGGAATTTGCGGAATTCCCAAAATGAAAAAAAATGGCAACTTTTTTTTAGCTCTCACTGAAATTTTGTTGCACCGTAAAGCAGCGATTTCCAACCTGGGAGGCGCGAACAATTTAAAATATTTATTTTCCCCTTAAAACGTGTCTTTATTACTATATGAAGTAAAGGATGGGGAGGCGCGAGGATATATTATTCTTCAAAGGGAGGCGCAGTAACATAAAGGTTGGAAACCACTGCCGTAAAGAGACTGCTCTTTTGATTGATTGATTTTTAAAGTTTTCAAGCGACTACATAAGTATTCGAATATCACATTTATATAGCTCCACAAAAATACAACTTGAAAAAATTACCAGTTTTCTTTTGGTCTCCTCAGTTCTCTCAGTTCCATATAAATACAACTCTAAACATCGTTTTATAGTTCTGTCAACTTTGTAATAAATTTGAATTGAATTGAGGGAAATGACTTAATGATTCACTACAAAGATGAGAATATTATTAATTATCATTTTTTACCACTCAATTTAGATACGTTAAAACTTTTGTCAGCCATATCTTAATACTATCAATTTATAGTTGCAGCACTATGAAACTAAGCCATCGATGATTATATTACGCTTATGTAGGTTAGTTAAGGTTTTCCAATGATGTGTTATAAATACTGCAGACTGCAAGAGTAGCCCCTCCTTATAATATAATATTTATTATGTTTATTTATATTTTACGCAAACCTATGACGCATCTCCAAGCGATGCCCATGGTGAGTGTTTACATTTAACATAAATATGAGAGCTTGCAAAAAGGAATATTTCAAATGGGGCATCTAATTTTAGCGCCACTGGCCATTCCCCTTCCGCCCACAATTCAGTGGCGTAATATAAAATAGTGGTTTGAATAAATCTACAGTAAAATAAATCTACAATAATGATTAATATAGATAAATACGTTTTTTGTATAATAACTCCACATCATTTATTGAAAACCGGTTTCGCTTAGCACTGTCATTTTATCGACAACGTTCAGTCCTTTGGAGTATTTGTTTTATTTTGAATGTCTATTTTTCGGGTAGTCCACCAAATAGGACAGTATAATCACGATTATACGGACTAATTGGGAACGAAAGTAGTCCGGTTAATAAACAATCAGGATAATCGAAAAAAATATACGATTAACAAGCAGTGGTGTAGGAAGGGGTCCTTGAATTTGCCGCCCCCAATATTTCCTCTGATTTGGTTTTTAAATCACTTCTACTATTTTTTATCTATATACCAGGAGTTTTTACTACTGGCGACTTATTTTTTTTTATGTATGAATATAATTTCTCGACAAATATTGTGTGTATTTTTAAAAATGCCGCCCTCAAAAATCCCCGTGTCACTCGTGGTGGTCCGCCCCTACCGCACCCCCATCCTACGCCACTGTAGACAGGGATAAAAAGTACATTCAATATGAATACTTTATATATATAATATTATATATACGCACATACTAATAGCTTTAATTTAAGAAATTTAATTATTGCTTTTTAGCTGTCTTTAAGACAATTTAATTGTCTCGAGCTATTTTTTCATTGTTCCTGTCGTTAAAACCATTTCATGGCGACACCCAATCATTGAAAACCTCTGGAATCACCTATTCGTTTTGTTGGTCTTGCTCGCCGGTATTTCCTTAATTATTTTCCCATTATTCAAAATTTTAAATCCAGGATTTTTCATTAAGAAATAATATTTTCTGTAATTTACTTTTTTTTAAATCCATGTCCGCTCTTAATGTGGAGCATATGGCCTCCTAATGGAGGTATCTCAACAGAAGTTTTTCTACGAGAACTTTTTTCATCAGTCGCTCACCTTCTATTTTTCAATAAGAGTAGTGGGGATATGAGGGGATAAGGCTAATACAGGTGGTCAACTCTCGCTACGTTCAGTTATTAAAAGATCAGAAAGGGGGGAGGGATTTTTTAGACATCACAAGCACCCATGCCTTCGAACAGAAATCTATCGAAAAATTACTGTTCGTACTGGGATTCGAACCCGTGAGATCAAGCACAGAAGCCTGCAACGCCAACTGATGTGACTGACATAGGACCCGAGGTGGTTAATATACGATGTTTTTCTTTTTTCAAATAACACGGTTTCTTATTTTAAATTCAGGTAACCCAATTTTAAACTTTTCAATGAAACACTTTTCCATATATTTTTATACTGTTTTTTTGTGGTACATATCTACTGTGTGAAAAAGAATTTGATGTAAATGATTATTGTACAACCGTTGTTAATCTTTCAGTGTTGGACAATTTAGTTAAATATTAAAAAAATAGATATTGTAGTTTTATAAACAAAACAAATTCTAAAAGAATCTGTAATGTCATCGGCTTAAGCATCGTCTACAAAAATGTGCGTCGAATTCGATTATTTTTCCTTTCCAATTTGATGATTAATTTGATATTAAAGAATACCTTTGAAATAAGCCAAGTCCAATAAGACAAGTCCAGACAAAAATATCATTTTCATTTTTAATCAAACATTGAAATTGGAATTAAGATAATACATTTTTTACTATGGCTCATTTAAAATATGCGACACGAAACGCGTGCGTCTGATTAATTCGTTAGAATTTCTCATATAAGGGATATCTCGAAAAGAAATATGAAAAAAATTGGCAAAACTCCACATTCTATTTGAAACAAAAATTCTATTCTCGAAGATGTGACAAGGACAAACGAATTTTACTAGCGTTATTAATAGCTGAAACACGATTATAATAGAAAATGATTTGTAAACTAGATATGATACTATTCAAACAAAAAACGCCATCATGTTTTTTATTAATATTATATATATTTAATTTTACTGGATACATTTTATTGGCGTCGGACCATTTTGAAATATGATTTTATACTGAATGTCTAATACCAAGAGTCTGAAATCGTAAAGGGTATATGATATGAGTTAGAAATGTTGAGTTTTCCAGAGCAGGGCTGTTTTATTTACACATCAATTAATATTCGAATCTCATCGAGTAGACTTGGTATACAAAGTCGATCTTCCTTGCTCATCGCAAGCATTATCAAATGTTTTGATATTTTTTTGAAATATCATGCCTTGCCACCAAGAGCTGACAGTGTACTCATTAAAAGTGAAAAATGAAATATGCTAAATTCGTAAGAAAAATACAGATATGGTGGTATCGACGGTTTGTAATACATACATGTTTTTAACTTACATTATTATTATATAAATACATAGTTTGTTTATGTATGTTAAGTAAACATTTCTTCTCCTCAATACTACAACTTGATTTCCAATACGTTTGACTATGATCTAATGTTTCCTTCTAGAAAACTCAATCGAATATTATTGAATTGTTACCAATTGCACAAAACACAAATTTTCATTTCATTTCATTTATTTTGTAAAGGCCAACGATTATAGCGTATCATAGGGCCTATTGTTTTTTAAATTCTATAAAAACAGCAATATAATTATTAGAAAGAGCATTTTCTAATCACAAGACTATGTTGGATCATCAAAATATTTCGGTGAATAAAATAATCAATCCATAAAAACTCCATTGAAAATGTGGTTTATATAGAAAGAGTAATTAAAAACGATTAAATGAACATGGAGACGCTTCTCAAAGAGACGAAACACGTGTTACAGCTAGGAGCACAAGTGCAATATAAAATCTTTCATAAATAAAATTATAGTTTTTTTAATATTATCTAGTTGAAATTGATTTTTGTTACATCAAACAATATTTTGTAAATATGAATCTAACTAAATACACAATAATTAATATTATATTATACATCACGTGTTAGTACCATCTTTTAACACTCACTCACACAGGTTATACTGTGCGTTACAGATAGATAGTAATATAATTAAATTATTAAATACCTAAATAACTAAAAATCTGATAAAACAGATAAAAAATTCGCATTGAAAATATTTCGTAAATAAATTATTTACATTTTTACGCTCTCTTATAATGTTCTCGTTCGTGGAGATGGACGCTATAAATTCTAGGCTGAAGAATATTGTTTATCTTAAAATACGTGTAAACAACCGATTGTGATATACATAAAACAGTAACACGTGGACTGAGGTACATATTATTATAAAAGCATAAAAAGTAGAGAGGATCTATGGATGCCATATTACTTAACATGTTTGATAGCCTGTTAATAGTAGCAATGCTAAATTTATGGTAGAGAAAAAGGGTTTGTTAAGAAAGATTATTAAACCGTTATTTTTATAAATATTCGCTTAAATTATAAAATATTTCTAACAACTAATTACTACATTCATTATTACAGTTGTAAATACAATGACTGTTTGTATATCATGTTGAATAGAGCACTAGTGGCGTGCCTAAATGGTGAACTCTTATTTTATTCAAATAAATTTATGCATATTAACCAAACCTACATATTTTTAAAAAATATTGTCAAAATAAAAAAAGAAATATATAAATATAGTCAAACCTTTTTTCTCAATTTCACCTATGTAAACTTATTCATCGATGATAAATTACAGATATGAGGAATTCACTCATTTCACCTAGGATGTTGTAATTCTTAAGTACATACAGTATTAATAAGTCAGATATATTCCAAAATAAGATTATTTCTTTTATTTATTAGTAAAATAATGACTGCATGTATACAATTTCAAGAGAGGAAAAAACATTTTTTCAAATAATTCAGAGCCGGAATCGTGTTTTGATTTACAGTTGGAGTTGTTTTAATATTCAACTCTACAACCCTGTACGTAATGAACCAAAAGCAAACATTCCACTTTCATAAGTTAATGTTTTAAATGTTATTTGTATCTACATAATCGCCACATTAAGGTAATCTGGTGTTAGATGATAATGAGGATAAAGCTTCCTCTAATCTGGCACATTTAACAAATATTATTTCAATCTTTATTGCGCACATGAAGAACTAAATTGCCCAGAACGACAGATTAACAACCGTTGGATGCGATAATATTTAATGTCTTGTGGAAAAAAAACAAATTACGCATTGCTGAGAATTGAAAAAAAAAAGATTTTATAAGTTTCAGATAGTCTTGACCGCTGAATGCTCTTGGTGTAAATGCATTAATTCAGAAAAATGAAGTTATTGATGCGTAAGTAGCAATATATGATATTTATAATATAAAACATACAAGGTACAATTGGATCGAGTGCATAAGGCATAGTTTCTCAACCTTTTTGGGCCCGTCACCCCTTTTGAGTCTCATATTTTTCCGTGGCCAGCATACTAGCACAAATATGTTTTTCGAGACTCGGGGAAAATTATTTCGGAATTGACTAGTAAAAAAGTGAGAAATTGAATGATTTCAATTCTTTGAACATTTTTCTCGCTGGCAGATTTCAAAACTGTCCTCAAGAATTTACGGTTTTCCCAAAATGTTATAATGTAGCCATGTGGGACCTTAGCTCTCGTGGATTTCAAAAAAAAAATACTTACTGGCCTATTTCAAAAACTCGGGAATTTACGGAATTTCCTAAATAGAAAGACGCAAGAACTTTTTTCAGCTCTTCCCAGAGTTTTAAAGTATTTTGTCACTGGCCAATTTCAAAAACCCAGGAATTTACAGAATTCCCAAAATGAAAAAAAATACAACCTTTTTTAGCTCTCGCATGAATTTCAAACATTTTGTCGATTTACCTATTTTCAACTACTTTTCTAAAATTTTGTAATCCCGGGACTATTTCTTTCGCAATCCCGGGATCACACAATTGGACGGAATTTTATGTCAAATTTAAAACAATATTATGAATTATTTTAACAGGACGCAAGTACACAATGTTCATCAATCTTCTTACTAGGAAAGCATCATCGCCATTTTCTTCGACAACCCAGTTCATCGTCGATCGTCACTGTCCTCGTCTTTGGTATATTGAGTCACCATATTAACACACAATTAGTAGCAATCTTTAACCAATATTCGGTCACACATCGAAACCTATTACTATTTAGATGGCGCATCAATGATAGTACTTCTCTGTCGTTTGGGAATGGTTTGGAAATGTCTTTTTCCGCTTTGCTGCCGCTATAATTGAGTCGCCAGCGAACAGAAAGAGGCTACTTCCAGCTGTTCCATAATCTGCAATCATCATACAGTACCAAAAGTACGGAAGTGATAACTGGAAGAATATAAAAATGAACTACATCTAAATTAATAGTAAGTAAAATCTCTGTAAAACGGACCTCGGTAACACGGACTTTACCATTTATAAACGACGTTATACGCATGATTAACACGGGATCACACAGATACAGCAGTTTTAGCACGTGCCGACCGACAGATTTGATATGTATTAATTCATATCCGATTTAAAAAAAAATTATTTCAAATGCTAAATCTGTTATGGATTTATTTTTACTAAAACACTTAATTTAAATTCAATGTTGGTTCAAATTTATTCCATATATAATTTTACACTTTATAAATAAATCAGTCAATCTTATTAATCAAAATGATAACGATGTGAGTATCGAGGAGTTTTTACTAAGCTGTTCGGCCTTTCAATTTGAACTCTCGATTGTAACTGAGTGAGATTTGGAGAGAATGATATCGGTTTAGTTGAAAGGTTTATTGTTACAAGTTGTCATAGATAATTTAACATAGCATAGAGATAGATGTTGTATATATGTTACACCGAATCGGTGAAATTGCCTATTTCACGGAGTCGGCAGAAATTTTGCTGAATGCGTGAATTCGGCAAGCCCGTTGCCTATTGCACGCATTCGGTAATATTTCTGCCGACTGAGTGAATTCGCCAAGGTGTATAATTATTGTCTATGGTCAGTGTATAAATTCTTTAACTGTCAACATGACAGTTGAAAAAATAATTTTGACACAGAAGTCAAATTTAGCTTGGCTGTAATATTGTCATTATTGTTTTTGATTGTGAATGCAGAATGATGACGCGTTTTGAAAAGATTATTTCTATACCATGTTCCAACCATTTTTCACGAACTAACTAAAAGGGCCAATCTTCATATTATTAATAACGCTCAATGCGGATCTTGCCGTGGAATTCGCCTAATGATAACGGTATTTTGAATAGCACATTTTCGAAATGTCGTTCTATCCAATGAGAGCGGATTATTTTAAGCCGCGCGTGAATGTTCTGATATCTTCCCGTTTGAAAAATCGATATTTCTTGGTGTAGAGCTGAAGTATTCTATCACCATGGATCATAATATTCGAAAATTTTCGAATAATCAAAGATTTTAATTCGATTATCGAAATGAATCGTTGGATCGTGTGAATCAAGTGAGAGCAATATTATTTGGAGCTGATTTGATCAATTGAATCATAATGATAAAATCTTTTCACTTCTGACCTTGAAAATCATTTTGAATTCATTAATACATTAAGAATATTCGAATAATGATATGGATTTATCATAGAATAATATTTTGCTTTTTTTCATACATTTGGATAAAATGTGCAATTGATTTTTTATTTAAAAATTGCATTTGGTTTTTATATATTTTGACTATCTTCCATACTAGATAAAATATATTATAATTATAATTTTATTTTTTCATAATGTATGAGAATATATTTTGACTATTTTTCATACATTTGAATAAAATTTGCAATTAATTTCGATTATCCTATATGTGATACGGATTCCCAAAATTTTTAGAGTCAACACCCCCGCCCTCTGTTTTTATGATTTTTGTCATCCTATATGTAACACGGTTTCTCAATATTTTATTAGTCTACATTCTCCACTGTCTTTTGTTACTGTCACAGTGGAATGACACACTATTCTTTGTTTAAAATAAAAATATCATAACATTTCTTTTTACCATGGGTCGAATTTTTGTTTCTTAATTTAAATTTGGTTCAGTTGTAAATTTTTATTATTTACAGTGAAATCCTGTTTAAGCACGTCCAGAATTCACGTTTTCCGATATTAGCGTATTTTTTTACAACCCCAATTATTTTAATTCTTAAAGAGGTCTGGGTGTATTCTTAAAAACCATTTAGAGAATTAATTAAGCAAAACCTTCTGACTTATTCAATAAATAAGTTTGCATTTGATTTTCCACGCCAGTAAATATTTGATTTATCAAAAATGCAAAAAAATCACCCCGTTGAGGGCAACGGGCTTACAGCTTGTACATTATAGAAACGTCACCCGTTGAGGTTATGTTGTACAGTGCTGTGTCCGAACAAACGTTATTTGATTTTATTGGATGCAAAAATGCGAGTAAATTTAATTTCTAATTTTTATAAGCTTTCTACAATTAAAATATAATTATTTTATCATCACTGCGGCAGCTCAATCTTATACCATAGATAGTTCCAATATAACTTATTATGGTCTATGGTTTATTTTGACAACTGTCACAAAGGGAGACATTCCAAAGTCGAAAATAGATCTCTAAAATGACGCCCGATGAGTTGATGTCGACGAGTGTTGACTATCATATTACAGTTTTAACTTATTTGCAAGTTGTATGGAGATGAACGACATAGTAATTAATTAACAATATGCTTTTATATGCTATGAAATGACATTTGGTTTAGTTGCAAAAAACACCGCCAGAGCGCTGTGATCATAGACAACCTACAAAGTTTCTATGAATCTACCTGCTGAATGCATGAAATAAGCAAAAGATTTTATGCCGAATTCACGCAGTCGGCAGAAATTTTACCGAATGCGTGAAATAGGCAACGGGCTTACCGATTTCACGCATTCAGCAAAATGTCTGCCGACTGCGTGAAATAGGCAATTTCACCGATTCGGTGTAACATATACATAACAAATCCATTCATAGGCCTTGTATACATTTTTGGATAATTCCACTTGTTTTGACTTGTGATGCCTTCCTGCGGTCAATAGAAAAGGAAAAAACCTTGACATTTTTTTTGTAATTTATAAGTTGCATGGGTATTCTAACCTAGCGATGTTCTGTCTGACGATGCCTCTTAAAGGGGCGAAGCACGGTCACAATTTGAAACACAACAAGTGACAAAGTTATCAAATTTAATTATATATTCTATTGGTGTTATTTATTTTAGTTATAAATAAAAAAGCGCATTTAAAAAAAAAAACTTTATTGTATTGTACGAAAAGCCAGTTTGGTCCGTCATAACGATGTTTTACTATGTATAACTATAACTTACATTGCACTGTCAAATTGACGAGAATCATATATATTTTACAGTAGGAATTGTTTTACATGAAAAATATTCTGATTCAACTGCTGTTGATCATTATGATGAAATATATAAAAGTTATATTTTAGCTTTATAAAACGTCTGCTGAATCACGATCAAACTTTTGATAAATACAGCATGTTCTGAAGAAATTAAATAAACAAAAAAAATATTAAAAAACTCACTAATTTAAAAAAAAAAAGTTCTACCAATATATGAAAGTATAAGTTTTTTTACAAACCTGCGTAAATGTAAATCGCGTTAAAAAGGGCAAGTAAGTGATGTAAAATTATAACATAGGTTCCATTAGATCATAGGTTCCCAACCTTTTTCGGGTGGCGACCCCTTTTTATAAAGCCATGTGACTTGGCGACCCCCCGAGGAATTTTAGGCCCTCGATTTGCTATACTTTTTCGTTATTTTGTTTTTCAAATCCAAAATCGAAAAAAGTTGACGACCCCCCTGAAAACCCTTCGTGACCCCCAGGTTGGAAACCCGTGCATTAGATATTTAAAAAATCGCGCCAAAAAGGACGTTTATTTCATACTAAATTTATAGATGAGTTTCGGAAAATCCACGTAAAAACGATCCACAGATCGTTATATCAAAATTATTGTTTCAAAATTACATTTTTAACATTTAAAACATGATATCTGAGCTATCATAAATTGTTTTTTTAATTTTTTCTTTGAGTATTTCGCAGATCTATTTGGAATTTGAGAGTAAAAAATTCATATTTGGATTTTTTTTTAACACAATGTTTTCAAATTGTTTTTAACCGCGGGGGCACGCGAGAGTCTTTTGTTAAATTTGATTTGGGTCATCGAACCCCTTGTTAAATTAAGAAAATTAATGATCTCAGATATATGCGTTTAATATAAGAATTCAGTGATGTACACTTGATTTTTCTGACATTATCTAAAACGGCTTAAGTATTACGTTTGAAACATGGGATTGGAGCGAAAAGAATATAACTCATTTCCGTGACAATCTTGAAACTCTTCACTATTTAGTAAAATACATTTTTTGATGAATTTACGACACATTCCGTATTGATACATTATAAAAGAATACATAATAAGATTCGATAGCTTTATTAAGTATTATGTACAGCAGGGTTTCCCAAACTATGTTCCACGGAACACTGATGTTCCGTAGAGCATAAATAGGTGTTCCGCAAACATTTGGTTGGTAATCTACGGTGGAACACATTTAAACATATTCAAAATCGAGGGATGATGAATCTTCATTGATGTTTAAAACCTCAAATATCTAGGTCCAAGCAGACATTTTGAATCACTAAGAGCTTGCTTTACTCATATTTTTAGATAACTTGTTTTAAAAATAATTAATTAATAAATAATATGTGATTTAATATCGTAGATTTTTTCAATATTTTCACTATTATGAATTACCCGACCTAAAATATAAGCTGTGTTCCGGTAACATTTCCAGATTTGCGAAGTGTTCCATTGTACAATAAGTTTGAGAAACCCTGATGTACAGTGTGATAAAAAAATCCATCCCTTCCACGGAGCACCGCAGTTAGTTCGGAGACTAAGCAAGCTCTTTGTAATATAATTTTATTGGCAGCCCACCGCTACTTTGTGTGCGATATGACAGAAAAATGTATACTCGCAGATTGCCGATTTTTTTATTGAGTATGCGATTTCTTTTTTACAAAAGTTATAATAAAATCATGATGTATAATAAATAGCTTAAACTGATTGGTGCGCAATGCAAGATATCTAACGTCATCGTCGAAGCTTTTTTTAGATTTGTATACCAATTCTTAGATAGACGCGTTTTACTTTTCGTTCATCGCCCGCCTTCGCTATAAAAGTTTCCGCGAGAGACTTAACAGATCCTTATAGAAAAGCTCTCCTCGAACTTTTCGTGCATAGATAAATATATGTAATAAAAGATTTCGTCATTTCCCAGAATGGATTGCCTCGCCTATCAATCGCCACGTCAGCTAGTTTATAACTCGTGTTCTACATTCAGTAATCATTTCGACTAAATTCTTCCGCCAGCATAACATTTTGATCTCATTTGACGTCATGTCACTCACTACACTTGATGGCACTGAATTTCAAACAAAAGGTCACTAAATATTAATAAAGCATTCAAAATAAATAACAATCAACCTACATGAGAAGGTTAAATCTATTTGAAATAAAAAAAATCGATAAAAAGCTATTTTGAAAATAACTTAGTGTTACTTATTATTGCCTGACGACAGTCGAATTATTCTATCACATAATGTAATATAATATGACGTTCACTGTCAATTCTAGACAGGGGTGGGCTGGAGGAGACTCAGAGGGGCTCGAGCGAGTCCCTTGTTAAATTATGAGATAACAATATTCTCAGATCAAGTTAAGTATATAACTGCAATTTCTGACTTATATATTATCTATGACAGCTTCAGTATACACAGTAGTACATTTTTAGCCATTTACATTGATACGTCTACGATAAATTGCATATTGTTACATATTATAAGTGTATTGAGTAACAAAAGATTACTTGTTAAAATATTGTATATCATTGCATAGGAGTGATACAAAATTCACTACATCCCCAGAACACCGAGAATTGTTTTGAGATTAGGCGAGCCCCTTGTTAGCGTATTGCCAGCCCACCGCTGAATTTCTAGATGAAAATACATTATTTTGGAAATTTGTAATAAGTGCAAAATATATTTGTATTTATCTTAGTGGAAAACAAATAATATCACTATTGAAATCTAGTATAACATATAGAAATTCCACCGATATAAAATATCCACTCTTTAATGAAACCAGGAAGTAAACGATACTGCTTTGACCCAGTCAGTGATTCTTCAATTAAACGAATGATTTTTTAAAATACTTCAATGATTGAATTCAGAGGAGTTCGGTTAAATGTTATTATATTATAATAAAGCACCTAACGATGTTAGCACACAAATTAATTCAACATTCATCAAATTCAATTTGATCTAATATATAAAATTATTAACAATAAACGTTTTTTGTTATGTAAAAACCATCAAGAATTAAATGGAAAAGTTGCAGTTTTTCTTGTTATATGAACGGTTTACTCAATACAGAGACTATGGACAAAAAAGACAAACTATTTATTATTTTTACATAATTTAATTAAACAAATACACAAATTGATTTTTAAATCGCTAGCTTATATTATAAGCATACACTTATATAGGTCTGTATGAAAGCGACGAGGTCGAAACGATAAATAATGGATGTTTATGTAACTGTTTACTTATAAGTTACCATTAAATAACAATAATTATTTACAATCATTTGTCTTCGGATTGATTTATGATGCGAGAAGTTCAGCTAATTTAATGACGCTGAGAAACGGCGGCCATTAATCGAAACGCAGTCGGTTTGTTCTTACATTTTACAATGTTTGCTTTCGTATTCTTTTCTGGACTACAGTTTGAGATTAAATTTGATAGGTGTTCTGGCGTCGGCAATAAATTGCGGATAAAAATTGGCCGGTTTTATTAATAAAAATCGTGGGAGACACACGCGTTTGTCAAAAATATCGGCACACTACTTAACACGTGCATTTATAGACATTCATTATAATTATCTACCATACAGTATTCTCTTAATTTAAAAGAACATGAAATTATCGCTTTGACTCATATATTCATATATCAATTAAGAAAAGGCACTGCTTTTAATAGTGAGTATAATTGTTTCCTTGTAAAATGTAAATAAATTTAGCCTAGTTATTTACGCTATTAGGAGATCGCTTTATTGGGTAACATAGGTTCCAATTACCAAACAGACGACGTAAAAATGACTCCAAGATTGATTTATGCTTTTTTTAAATGAAAAGTTTCTGGTGTTTTTAAATGTATTTCATCCCAAACCCCAACTATCCGATATTTAAAACGTAGTGAAGGGTGAGAAATTAACTACTTTTCTTTTCTTAGCTCCGCCATTCATTACTCACCCCGAAAATAGAGAATATATATATATATATGTATTGGCTTACTGAATGAACACCAGTCATAAAAACGGTTATGCTTAGATGCTCGGTTAAGAACCTAAATGCCTCTACGTTGGAAGCGGTTTTGTTTTTTCTGAACCGGAATGATAATATAAATACAAAGGACAAAAAACAAATTTAATTAATTCAAAAAATAATAAAATTGGGTTGAAGTCGGCCAGATTTCCGAAGAATACGGTTACTTCTAAAACGTCCTGCTTTTAACTTCGTAGCAGAGCAGATTCGCTACTAAAAGTTGAAGTTTTATTAAAAAGAATACCTTTCAGAGTTGTTGAGAAAAGCTGTAGTTAGCGATAGTTGTTTTGTTACAGAGAAATGTGGTTTTATTCACAATCTGTAAGTGATTTTATTTTAGTTCTAAACTTTCACCCAAAGACTTAAAATACGGTGTGCATTACTGCGAACAAATTTCGAAATATATTCAACACACATAATATATAGTAAAATAATCTTAAGTTTATTCCGCACTGCGGTTTGAAATTGATGAAACGTTTCCGACTGTGTGGTCACCCGTGTTGATTTAAAAAGGCGCATAGGTGTTGGAGCCATTTCGAAAATAAAATCGAGATCAACTCAACACCTTGGTATTAAGAGGTTGAATTTACATAGTAACTGCTGAACTGGTGGATATATTTATTTGGTTTCTTGGTATAGAACGTGCCATGTTGTAAGTGCGATAGCTATTTCAAGAAAAGATTCGAATTCTGTACAGTGGCGAAGCTGACACGTTAAACATAGAGGTACTCGAGCAAATCAACCTAATATTTTAAAGACACTTAATCATATTTTTACACTGGTGATACGTCTCTTCTAGGAACCGTCTAAGAAAGATAAACTTGACATAGATACATTAATGAAAGATTGATAGGTTCCATTAAAGTGGAGTGTATGCTTTAAAAGGCTTTTGGCGCTGCAAAAAGGGTGCAGGATATATTTGAATTTGATACTCCAGTTAAAGAAAAAAATTGAAAAGCTATTTTTATGAGTAATTATAATTCTTATACACGTGAATCGCGTGTAAACTTTTAAGCCATAAAGTGCAGTAAAAATCTATCAATTTTAGTTTATTTTAAAAATTAATTTCCACATTCTTACCCCTGGGGGTATTCATCACAAACACATGATTATTTCTAATATGTAAATTCATAAAAAATAACATTACTTTCAATGGGTTCGGCGGTAACTTTGTGGAAGTTCATTTTAATATAATATAAAATAACTTAGATTATTCCACGTATTACTACTTAAGCAAGTAGTTGTCTGAGGATGCCTCTGAAACAGGCGAAACACTTGTCACAGTTTGTAACACAATACGTGGAATAATCTAAGTTATTTTATGTTATATTAAAATAGCATTATATGATGACTTGGTCAGTAAATTAGTCCAAAATATTATGGATGCTAAGCGGAGCTTTCACTTATCATGAAGCGTCACGCGACAAAAATGGGAAGGAATAATTTCACTAATAACCAAATAATAAATTATTGTACTAAGGGGACGGGGGTAACGGAGGTAGTACAACGTGTGAAGTCTCAAAAACCAACAAATTGAAAGTATGTAAAAACAAAACTTCATATATAAAATGGAGGATCAAAACATATCCAAAATCGTGTGAATTTTCACTGCGAGTGTTGGTCGAATTTGAAAGGGAAGTGTGCGTATTTATTCATTGTAGAAAATATTTGTGGACGACCAAAATGGTTGAGCCGTAGGTGACTAGCAAAATTCAAAGCTTCAATTCGAGTATTATTTAAGAAAATAATAATTATATCATTTTATTTATAACTTAATATTGCCCCGTTTTTTATGAAAACCTTTGCATGGCAGGCTTATTCAAACCCTGGTTACACTACTGTATGTATAAACCAGGAACATGCATAGCGTGGGGCAGGGGCGTATATGCCCGCGTAGCAATAGTTGAACATTTAATACAATTAACTCTATTTAAGCCTAGTCAACCGAGGTAGTATAATAGTGGCAGCGCTCTATGCTTGATTGTGGAGTCATTGAAAAAACACGACTTTGCTTTACTATATGTATTGACAGATCAAAAAATTTATATCAACAGGCATGAATAAAAATAAAACCAGTACATTGTGAGGAATTTCACCACGAAAAGAGAAAAGGACCGAGATAGAAATACTCTTTCAGATACTGCATACATTCATTCTCGCCGCCGACAAAAGAACCTTCACAAATTATGTCGTGTGTATAATATAATGTTTTTATGAAATATGTATGTATATAGTCAAACAATTTTGCTACGATTCTGACACTGACTTTACCAAAAACACCACGACTCAGCGATTCCTACTGCAACTCTTCAGTCCTCATAAATCAAGACGAACTCCGATCACACAATTGGGGATATATTGTAATATTTGGTATAATGCCGTCGAAACACGTCGAAAAAAAATCTTATGATAGTTTATCTAGAGAAGGGTGTAATTTTTGAAAAAGGCCACACATCTTTTATCATTACCTTTTCAATAGCGCGCCATTGGTGATTAAAAACATTTTTAAAAAATCGCTGACCAATTTGATCAAAGTAGTAAATAATGTTTAGCAGGATTTGCGTCATGTAGACATTAAAAAAAAAGAGTAATTTCAAAATGTATTTGCGAGAAATGCAAAATATTGTAAAGTTGCCAGAATTCTCGCGCAATAAGATAATTTAACATTTTCAAACAATTTATTTATGTTAAGATATTTTTGGCCTAAATAGTTTATGTACAAAAAATGGTGTTGCGGCCATTTAAAATCATATTTTACATTTTGTTATAGTTGAATTTGATGAAAAAATACCGACGGTACGCATGGAAAATTCAAAATGGCGCCCCATCCCTTTGTGTCGAAGCGATATGCACAACGGGAGAAATACATTTTCAAATGATTTCAGGTTTTTATTTTAGGTAGGCTGTAAAATTCAGCCAAATTTGAACTATTGGAATAACATTTTAGTTATCTTTATTAGTGAATTGCCTGCCGAATCTTCGAAGGCTTTCAAGTGTTGTACTTGTTAGGAATTTGATATCTTGATTCTAAAAATCTAGTTATAATATAAGGTCCAAAACCATATTCCTTTTTTTTCATTTTGTACATTGTATTAATTTTTAGATTTGCGTTCAAAGATTTATATGCATAAAAATTTCCAGTGCTAACCTCTTACTTCTAAAAAAAGTATAGGTTTGGCAACTGTGTAATAAGAAATTCTCTTAGAGCAGGCATGGGCAACCTTTCCTAGGTCTGGGGCCAAATTATCATTCTTTCTCCGAGTCAAACTATTAAAACATATTAAAGTAATATTAAATTAAATAAAACACGTTGCTATTTCTTATATGGTGATCATGAACTAGTAGAGTGGAGCCACTGCAAGCGCCTGTGTCATCTCCATTATTTAATCCCTCCCTGGAACTATTAATTACTTTCTTTAATACTTCGCTGAGATGAATTAGGGCCGGACAAAATAGCTCGGCGGGCCGGTGGTTGCCTATATATGTCTTAGAGCAACTTCTGTTGCGAGTCCATATGCTTTACTTTGGGAGTGAACATGGCCAAAAATGAAGTTATTTATAAAATACCTAACTTTTGAAATTTGTACAAAAGTCGAGACCCGCCCGTCTTTCTTGACCCGTGTCAACAGAAACATATCTTTCTTCATTTTACGGGAATACCCACGTTCCATCTGCACCATCTCAAATGTTGGAGAAGAGTAATAAAAACAAAACAAAAACAAATAAAAAGTTTAATGCGAAAATCATTTTGCATATTCAATTCAGTGATTTGTAACATGATTTTAAACACCAGAACATTTTTCTACTTAAAATTAAAATATATTCACAACTTAAAGGTGTCTACGATTAATGTGTTTGAACAAATCCAGTGAAATACCCAGTGACAATTTATTTTTAAAAATAATTATTTATTCAATAAACAATCTTAAATTTATAGTATTATTATATATATCTGATTAAATATAGATGTGACCTAAACATAAGTATAGCTTGTCGTAAAGAATAACTGTAAACCCATGCCGGATTCAAAGCTTGTCAATTCATTAAAATCAAAATATTGTAAGGATTATACGAGGCCATGAGAGATGAAGTGAGTCAAGTGATATTTTAGGAAAAATTGAGTTGGATGCGTTATAATATTCCACGCGTCTTAAAGTATCGTAAAAGTGAAGCAACATTAAATACACACTGCAATAGTGTTATCTCCCTAAAATAAAAATTCAAAAGTACAATAGAAAAGTTTATTACTTTCTTCACTTCACCTCTTGATGGCTCATATGTCAATGTAAGATGCATTATCATTCGTCACATGACTACTTGTTCTGGACTATGCCCTATAGAAAACTTTGACAGTTCAATCGTTCATGACACATCAGTGGGAAGAAATGTTATTTTTTACTCAATTGAGAAATCAAAATTTAATTTTGATAGTCATCATAAAAAAAAAAGAATCATACTGCTGGCAAGTAAATATTTTTACGTCTCACCTAAGCATCATTTTTGGAACACTAAACAACTCTGACATTCAGGCTTAATTTTTAATTAATTGCTGACTCTTTGTGACTTGTGGGATATGTTTTAAAACTATATTTTAAATTGTTAATTTGTAAAAATATGTTAGAAGACATGATTTAGGATAATTTGACACGAGAATAATTTCATTCTGAGCCTCAAACATGTAAATCCATAAATCGTGTAAGTGAACTATGGGTTTTGCCTTTGTTGAATTTTTAAATTCGAAAGTGTACAGAAAATCACAAATATTACGTATAGCTGTTAAAAGGTTTAATTTATTATAAAAATAACACTATAAAAATTATCTTCAGTGGAGGTCTGCTGTCTACCTGTGATGTATTATATGGCTCTTTGGGTACACATTGACGACTGGACAGTCTAAAAAGACTAATGCTCTGGGCAGCGTGCCAGGTAAAAAGGTAGAAAACATGTGTCAATGAGGTGAAGCGATCAGGTGAAACAACTAGTATTGACTCCAAGGCTGCCAGAAAATAGAGTGGAAGGAGACGGCTGACCAGAATTTGTCATTGGCAATATGTATCAGCGGTTTTGCCTTTACATATTATAGAAAAGGCAACTGAATAAATGTGATTTTATGATTTTTATTTTATACACCCTAGCAGGCAGAGAAAATCATTTATTTAAATTTATAATAGGATATTGTGGCAAAACACTTGCTATCGCTGGTGCAGCACTCGATATATATAAATCAGTATCCAACTGGTACAGAAGAGTAGTCGTCTTTTTTATTTATGCATTTCTAAAGCATGAAGATGAAAAGAAAATGTAAAAATGTCATGTAGTGTTTACATATTTATTATTAAAAACATTTGAATCAAACATCTTGTTTTATTTTTTGGATATAATAAATTGTTAATAAATTGATCATTTCTTCTTGGAACCGATAACTATTTTTTGTGTATTCTTCATACCTTCAAAGCTTTAAGCAATTGCAATGTTGGCAGAGACAATTAGTGGAACTATACGAGGTATAACTGTATTGAATAGCTAGCAATATTCAAACAGCAGTGACAACTAATCAACTGATGGCGATATGAAGTTTTCGCAGAATGAAAATGCAATACTTAAAAATTTTGTGATCAGTTAAAGGTATTCTTGTTCTTGTTTGTATTCAAATTGGGATGGTTAAAGATATTAGGATAAAACACAATAATTCGCCTGACGACCGTCCATAAGGTAGATTTCAGAAATCTGGAAAGGCTGTCGATGTTATTTAGTTTAGCTTTGTGATTCAGATAAATACATTCTGAATCTAATTTGAGTCTTAAGAAGTACGCGGTATTTTATTAGTGGTAAATTATGATAGTTAAAAGAATTGTCAAAATTCTGAAATTGACAGTAATCTTTCTATTTTAAAATAATTTATGATGTCATATATCAAAAGCTCATCCCGATAAAATATAAAAGAATTATGTCACGCAAAAAGATTATATCTGTTATGATAAATTAGACGGTTGACTCGGCTTCCACAGCTGTTGGGAAAATTTCACCAACCACCATAATGCTGTCATTATTTATTATAAGGAGTAATAAAGTAAAATAAATATAATCGAATGAAAGATTTTAAAACACAGTTAAATACTTCACATCTAAATAATTTAGGTGCAATTTAAGTATGTGTCAGCATGTGAGCATGTCAATAAAAGTTATTGTCTCTGGCCATATCTATGTTAATACTTTCAAACTTAAGCATATACATTGAAGCGATTCTGCCATCTTGTGTTTACCATCAAATGCCAAAAGGTGTTATCTGTTACTGTAACCTCTATAAGATGTTAAAAAATTATATGAATTTGGAATTGAGTAGTTGAGTGCATAATTAATATCACCATTGTTACAAATTGACAAACGAGTGTTCCAGGTTTTATAACATGAGCACAATCACCCGGGCATGGGTTATAGTCATTCGTTTTCAACGAGTCTTTAGAACTAATGATGTGGAATAAATATAATGTTCACATGCAGCTTTCAAATAGGCATTGAAAGACATTATCATTTTGGTTCATCAGCATAATACTGATTTGATAAATATATTTATTATATAGGCATAAATGTATCACTAATATATTTTGAGAGAATTACAGATTACATGAAAATTATATTACATAAATAGATCGTAAACCTACATGTATTATCATAGTGTTGCTACGTCGGTGAATAAAAGTGTTGCAATGTGCAAATATCAATGAGCACACAAAACCCTCATAAATCAAATTGTAAAATATTTTAAAAGAACAGAAAATATTTCATGATCTCTTATATTATTTAAAATATGTTAGTTAACAAACCGAGGAAAATGTGCAGTAAATACTTTATGAAATGTATTCATTTCTGATAATTCAATTAAAATATTAAATTTTCCAACTGTGAAGGGAAATGGATGTTAAGTCTAAAATCAATATCTTTTAGGAGATGCAAGACAAGAACTTTCTAAAAAACGTGTTGTTTCAACATTACATTTACAAAAGTGATGGATATTACAGGTCCTTTTCTCCTTTACGTACATATATATTGAAGATTTCTTGGCATATTCAATTAAACTTAACGCCCATTTCTTTTCATAGACAGATATATGTATTTAACAAGCGATATTTGCTTTACAAACATTGAACGTAGAGAACATAATTTCACTGAGCTGTTTTTCCCGACAAAAAGTATTTGACCAATAAAAATATGTAGACTTAAATGCTAACCTAGCTGATGACATCGTTTTTTTAATGAAAGGAATCTTTGATCGATTAATCGAGAGCATTGTTTGAAAAATGTGACCAAACCAAAAACGAGGTCCGATATTTGATGTAGTTGTCGTTGAGTGATTTAAAAGGACTGCTGATTTATAGTATCAATATACATAAAAAGAAAAAGTATACAATGTACATCTCGAAACCGAAAGTTGTCATACACAACAATATACAATACTGGTTAAGTATTTGACATTGCAGGAATATTAAATTACAGAAGGTTTGATTTAATTTTTTTCTAGCATATAAAATTACATGTTCAAATTACAGGTCATATAAAAAATAATTTGAGAGGGATGATGTGCGTGAATGATACAATAAAAAAAACTTGAGCGAAACTAACGACATAACAATAAATAAACTAAAATTATACCTGTATAATTATTATTTTGAGACACATCAATTAAAAAAATTAAATGCTTATAGAATATTTTTTAGTGTCATTTTACAGTAGGATATTTTGATACAACTAATGAATTATTTTCGTCAAGCAAACTAATGATGATTAGAAACACTTGTCTATAAAATTTCTATCAATAAAAAAATATACACGACATGAGAGAATTTCATAAAATACAACCATAAAAAAATATTCAATATATAATAATTAATTAGATATATGTTTTATTTTAATGTGTAATAGATTGCATAATATATATGTGCATATGATAAAGGGTGCAATTTGTTTTGCACTGGAACACTTACGTTAATATTATGACATGTCCAATTGAAGTCAATTATAATATGAATTTATCTCGTCGAATGTTATACAATTCTCGACTTTTAAGTTTGCAGTAATAATATATTTAATTTATTAAAACATTACTATGTTATAATAGTGATGTCTAAGCTTAAAGGCCTTGAAAGACAGCCTGTAATATTAATATGTATATTTATAATATTATCATAGATAACAGATCATATTAGAGGTGTTAACAACATAAAAAGAAATACTGCACCTGCAAATTGTTACCCTCTTAAATTGGTAACTACCAAACAGCGCTCAGATACAAGTGAAGTATTAACCTTCCCATACAGTGCTAAAAATATAGTACTCTACGCACTGATGTCAACTCAGTCTACAAAAATAATTTACAACTATGCTTTTGATTTTTTTTTTTAATATAAAATCAATGTTGAATTGAAACAACCAACCAAATGACGGTCAATTTAATTTGGAAACCATCCGGACACACCGTAGACCTTACGTAGACAGCAAAATGATTTTTATAGCTGTATTTAATATTTCCAAAGAAATTTTGTACCAAATAGAATAGACTTAGTATTTAGTCTATTTATTCAAATAATTCAAGCTCATGTCAACTGAGTTGACATCACAGGACAGTAAGGGTTGAAATATCTTTAATTATAATAAATGACTTGACTTAGTTGTTACATTTATCATAAAATATACATGTATAATTCCAACCATAATTGTAATGTATTGTCTTTTTAAGCGACAAGATGGTGAATTAAACTTAATTGTCAATTCAAATTTTCTGAAGTGTAACATGTCAAAACGTTACATTATTAAGAACGATTGGGTAAATTTTGACATATCATTCTATGCTGCCATATAAAAAACGACTGAATATTTTTTGTTATTTATTTCATCTTCTTTTCAAAGTTACAATTACACAAATAGAAGAAAATAAAATCATTTGACATAAAAATACTCTGTTAGTAAAGTATGACAGCCCAGCTTAGGTACTGTTAAATATTCAGTTGATTTTCTATAAGTAGTCTCGAAAAATTAGTACACATTCTAAATGTGTAAATATAATTTAATACATACAGTTAACAATAAGAGATTTTTATCTGAAGAAGGCAGAGGAGATAAAATGGTACAAAGACATTAAATGTTATATTATTACATGAGTTATTGGATATATATAATTATAAATTTATAGTAAAAATTAATTATTATAGTAATATTTTTATGTGATAATCTAGCTACGTAATATTATGATAGAAAGAAGAATATGTTATATATCAAATATTGTAAAAAATGTGATGTCTAATTTTGAATAATATAGTTTATAAAAATGTTAAATGTAGTGTTTGTTGATTTATTGTGTTCAAAGTCAGAAACCGTTTATTTATATATATGGTACATCTACTTAATCAGGATTATGGTAAAATAATCACTATTTATGTATTGCACTATGAAAATTCTATTTCCTTGAGACGTTTTCAAATTTAACTTAGTTAAGTAGGACTCTAATGTTTTAACATCTTATATTTCCATTTTTTCGACCCTTCCATATAAATGTAAAGGTCGTTATTTGTATTTAATTGTTAACAAATTGGTAATTATGTACAAAGGAATATTCAGATAGATTTTTTTAAACAAAATTGTTTCACTTACAGAATGAAAGAGACGGCATAAAATTACACCATGATCTGAAAAAACTGTAATCGTCTCAAAGCTATGATCGTTGTTACAGAAAATCTTTGAGCTCACGATTCGTTTAGTCAAAGTGAATAGTGCTATTTTGTTGCTCGCTTTAATTTGCACTAGAAAAACGAAGCGAAATATCCTTTTGCGGTAGCCACATGGTTAAATAATTATATTGCAGAGCTGAAAGACTTATATTTATTTTTTTACAAAATTCGGTAAATTTCAGAGAGAATTTTTCAGTTAGCAATACTTAAACATATTTTGCCAATTGTATTTTTAATACAGGTTATTAATTTTTAAGACAACTTGATGAGTCATTCATGCGTAGCCAATTTCATAACAAACGCCCAATAAATATTATATATCGTCGGAATACTGGCAGACAGTGATAAGTCAAAAAACCTTGTTGAGAGATAATCGTCATTTTCGATAATCATGAAATTTTAACATCTTTATTTATGTACTTTAGTTATTACTTATCGTTCTAGGAATTTCATGAAATTCAATAATGATTAACGAATTCGATTCACATATTCAAACGTTTAAAGTAATTTATAGTTATAGTATCTATAGTATGCCAAAAATAGCTTTAATCGGAATTTACTTAACGTATATTATGTTTGAATTAAGTAAAAATACATAAAATAGGCTTAACTTGTTTTTTCAGAAGATACAGCTTGATAAAATCTAACCATCTGCATTTATAACTAAAAACAGTTTTTGACTTATCACCTTCTGCCAGTATGCTGACGATATATTCCGCAAAACATTTCAAAGCTGTCTCAAGATATCAAAAATTAAAATGCCAAAAATGTTACATTGAGTTTTTTGACAGTCATGTTTATAAAAACATATATTTTTATAACATGATACAATAAACATTTAAAAGTTTCATGGCCATATAAATGGCGCTCATTAAGGTATACATATAATATATAAACTATTTAATTTTGATAAAAATTTTGAGATCAAAGCGTGGATCTAATATCATTACACCAACATTAGTTATTTTATATTGTTACACAGTAAATGTTACCATTATTCAAAATTTTAAATGATAATATTTCCATTATTATAATACCTACATAAAAATGACGTCAATTTTTAGAAAAAACTATATTATATAAGAATTCAGGCAGAAGTAGAATATCAAAATGTATTAATATTTACCTAATCAATAAAAACAGATTGTGAAAGATACGTCACTAAAACGATAAATGATACTTTTACAAATATCAATAATATAAATGATAAAGGTGACCTTATGATCTAACTAAAGAAACGCAAAAACAGAATTGCATTTCAACACAAATTAACTTTATATACAAATATCTTATCTTCTAGTGGCGCTCGAAGGCGCTAAAAAACTAACTACAAGTGCTTAACAGATTTATGGATCAAAAATATCACAAACAATATTTACTTTATGCAGAAGATTCATGATTTAGTAGAAGCATTACCTTTGCTCTATCTGACTAGTCACTGGACGACAGCAATTGTAAGACCAAGTGATTAGAAGTTAAAAAAAGACTTAGCTACCTTAGTATGGCATAACAAAAATTTGCCTTATTGTCAAGAGCATAATTTTGAAATTATGTTTTTACTTGAGGGAGGGGGATGTTAAGAGTGAGTAACAGTGTTCTACATTATCAGGATTTACTTATGGCTGAAAACAATTGAGCTGTGTTGAATCAAGACAGATAGGAAGCGGGGTTGAATCTTCAAAAAAAGGTGCAGTATTCCAACACCAGAATCTACTGTATGCAACAATTGGAAATATTTTTGATCCAAAATAAAACAAGACAATAACGATTGAATTGTATTATTAACAGAATCCGAGCACTTGCAGTAATGTCCGCCATTTTTTAGAGTGCAATAATTCACCACAGACAAACACCTCCGCACTCTTAAACATATAAAATCACAGGAATAATAAAAAAAAGCATAATAGTTTAATATCATAAGAGCTGCAAGTAGGAACGTAGCCAGAAAATACTTAATGATATTCCAGGAATGTTATCCATGAATTAAAATCGTTGCAAGTAGTTAGTTATTTTCCAAAGTCAATGATCAATATTGATCTGCGCAAGTCTACGTGTCCTTTTATTGTGCTGCCTTTCGAAGTAATTTCCACGCAGACACAAACATCTGTGCAATGATATATATTTGGCTACAAAGATTAATATACAATTATAATAATGCTAATATGTATATCGACTCACAGTCATATGAAACGTAAACATATCGTAGGCTCGCAAAATATCAATCTACATCTAAGAAATATGTTTTGTAGGGATACGAAAGTCAATTACTTGAGTAATTTTTTAATAAATTAGGTTTTTTCGTATATTTTGATTATTTTTACTATTATTATTACACAAGTGTAAACTAAGAAATTATTTATTACTTTTAAAGCTTCTAATTCTCTAGAAGTTATTACTTCCAATTCGGGCCTAGATCTTTATTGCATTTATCTGCGACATGTGGTCTCTACTGATGTCATTTCCAGGAAGGTAATTGAGTCAAAATGGAATTTAACGCTCAATATTATATGGCTACCAAAAATCACTGATGGATGTGTGCCATATCCTTATCTTAAGAAATGATTAAGTTCAATAAAAAATATGAGAACGGCAATAGATAATAGCTGACAAAAGACTTCTATATACTAATCAAAAAGATAAGTATCAAATCAATTCAAAGTTTTATTATAGGTTCGATCTGGTTGATTTTCATTTCCCCCTAAACATTTTTCTCAATTGTCGATAATATATTTCATTTCTCAATAAAAAAATACTCAGATTAACCTAAAAGATAAACATAAGTCTAATCTTTTTTAGCCCACAAAACAGCACTTCTCAATAAGTTTGTATTACTGAAGTGATTTACAACTGTCACTCTCCTAACTGATATTTCTATGTGATTTAATTTTTTTAATACCCATCCAGTTAACGTAAATTTGAAATTCTGCCATATTTTGAAAAAGGATTTCACACTTTGAAATAGTATAACTTTATAAAAAGATTAGAATCTTAATTACATTTTATGTCGATCAATTCTCAATTGAAACATGATTTTTAGATCATTATGAGAGTGGTGATTTATATTTAGGTTATATCCACGACTCGTGATTTAATAATATTCGTCACATTTTTTCAAATCTAAATAAAACGAAACCTCAACAGTGATCCAAATATATACAGAATATTTTTTTTCGATTATGATTTGATAACAATACACAATTTGTGAAAAATGATTATCTTTAGACGTTTAACAACATTGAACAGCTTACCGAATATATAAATATGTTTTAAATATCATAAATGATTTCTAAATAGACAAGAATATTATTTATAGTAGATACAATCGCACCGAAGAATCACAGATAATGCGACTGCAGTCTGTATTGTAATATTTAATAATTATATTTAACCTTAAACCGCCAAAAAAGAGAGAATTTTTTTGTTTGAGAGTTATACTGACGGCGGGCTCGTTGCATTGGTGAAGAGACTTAGTAAAGTTAACGGCTTTGCAAAACACAAGACTCGAAAGAAATCAATATTCGGCATCGGATCGAAAATGACAAAGTAATTTAGGAGTTGCAGCTAACCGATAGAAGCAGTGCTCATAAACTGTCTTACTCAACACCTGAGACTGTCGAATGAAGTCATCGGAAGAATTTTCATGTGATCCCGAGAATGGTAAAAATGGACACAGCATCGGTTATACATTTAATCAGAGGGAGAATTAATTACCATTTATTTACCGCACGGTGACCAAACACTTCATATACTATCCGTAATGTATTATTACGATAATAGTCAAAGGTAAGAAATATTGTGAATTTATTAAATTTCAACACAACCAAAACGCTTACAGCCCTTATTAGTTGTACAGAAACCAGGATTATTCATATAGATATATAGATATATAGATAGCATTAAAAAACCTAGAAAACCCAAGATGGAGTCAGTTTTGATACATAAAAAAGATCAACTGAAGCATTTTTACCAATACCAATAATTTTAATGAATCGTCTCAACAAGATTACAAACTCAGAAGCCCAATTCGATCGAATATGTTATAAATATGAGGCCTGATCGATCTTCCGGCGGTTTAAGTATTAAGGCTGGAAAATAACTACGTTTGCGCTTTACATATTTACCGATACCGCCAAACAGCGGGTGGATCCAAATTATTCTTCAATGAACATGTAAAGTGTGCCACACGAACTGTGGTAATTTTTATTATTCACAGAGAATCCCTACATAATCTCCTTTTACCTAAGTATAATAGATAAACATTAACCTGCTGCTAACTCATTAATTTTTAATTATATATTTAGGTCGATAAGTTTTCAATAGGATGCAATTTAAACTATCAATAAATAATTTCTATAGCCAATACTATAAAATAATCAGCTTTTTATACATAAACACTCATTCTTTTTCAATGAAAAGATTAAAATTACAATTATGTTACAATATCTATGTTTTTTTTTTGTATTTCTTTCATAGGATCCAACAGCTACAAGCGAATAGACGTATTGTCTTTTTCGGTTCCAGAAAATATGATAGATATTATTACAACACTAACGTGAGAAAAAAAAGTTAAGTTTCTTGATTTCTAAATCAATTTTTTTAACAACCTATAGAAGATGTTTATTCTATATTATATATTTAACATTACTGACTTTGAAGGAGCCGTATTGTGAAGTTTTAATACCGAATGATTTTTTTAGGCCATTACTTCAGATATGGCACACGTATTGGCCTAATATAAAAAAAAATCAAATTGTTTCAATTAATTTTTGTGATTCTTTGGTGGTGATGACCGATGTTACGTAGAAAAAATTAAGTGACTATCACATCAATAATTGACACGACTGACATATAAAATATTGCATGATAATCACAGAATCAAAATTGTAACCACTATTTTAGTAAAATAAATATATATCACTAAATAGTATCGAGTATTAATCTAAGAGTCGCACGCAATGATTATTGTTTTCGTTCGATTATTTGCACACGTAGTCAATGTGAAATCGGTTTGATAATTCTAGAAAAAAGCATTTTGCTCATCATATATGTAGATAGCTACGAACAGGATATTGACACATCTTTTGACACATGATAGTGTTGCCATCTGAAAGCTGTTAATTAAACTCGAATATAGATATTCGTATTGTGTTTACGAGTATAGGAAATTATTACAAAATCACAATCTTTTTTTTGGGGTGTTACTACTTAGCAATACTAAAGTGTGTTTCAAATTACCACCGGTAATTGGTTCTACGCGTTCCAGTGTTTCATAAGAAGATACAGTTGCCAGCTTAAATTCTGCTGAATACATTAGATAGGTAGTATTCAAGTTGGTCAGAAGAAGAAATGGATAGGTTGGCGGTCCTCGATAAAATTTCAATGCGTGCGAACATCTTAGAGAAAATAAATTAAAACAACTAAATGAATAATTTTTTCTGCTATCCGTACGTCCGTTAATATTTTAAAAGACTGTTATATTATATAGTTACAAAGAATAATCAAATGTGTCGACAGACGACGTAATAATCTAAAGAAATTGTTGGATCAAATTTTATAATATTTTTTAGACACCGTTTAATATTATAAATAATAGGATAATTTTGGCAATCATAAGCTACATCAATAATACACAATATTCGTTGGATCTCTACAAAATCACAATAAATACGATCACTACGCGACAACCGACAAGCGCGGAAACAACTTTAAACTTCAGAACGAGTCTTAAGATTTCTCAGGTAACATTATCTTTGTGACAGCTGGTTAAAATCATTACTAGATATATCGCTTTCCCCTCCGCTCGAGCTTTACGATCAACAAAACTCAAAAGGAATAAACGATTGAACATTTGATTCGTTATTCTCTTTCATTACCTCCGTATACATAATCATTCCGTCAGATGTAAGAATAAACTACGCTCTAATTTTTAGACGCAAATACTCAAAACATAAAACAGTAAATAGAATTTAATTGGAGAATTCACCAAAAATTATACTGCAGATTCGCCTTTATTTTGTGCCAGAATATATATTGACAAGTATACCCGGACAGGTGAATTCTAGAAATTATTATTAGACTCCGACATACATATGAAACGTACAGTCAATGAATTTACTTTCACCCTTTTAAACGTTTCATATTCAATCCGAGTTAACCCATAACACGGTCCTCGATTCGTTTATAAAACACTCTTTCTTTTAGAGAAATCACTATTCTTATAGACAACAAATATTTTATATTTAATTGCATAGACATTATGTTAAAACACCACCGTGTTGAATTGTTATGAAAAGTTTTTCACGTGTAATAGAACAATGTTTTTGATATCGATTAACAATGGTGAAAATAAGTTATAGCCGCCATTGATCTTTTGCTCTAAGTGAAACTTCACTTTCTAAAAACATCTTCAGTAAAACACGTAATCCACAATTTAATGGAAAAAAAAACTGTTAATTATGTAAAATGATATAGATCAAAACATTAAATTTCCACGCAGTCAACTTAAAGCGACATTGTTACATACCAGACTTGAAAAGTAGAAAATACAATTTAGTCTCAAAATGATATGGGGGTGCTGGCAAAAATTGTTTTAAATTATATGTGACCTCGATGAGTGATGTGGCAGTTGATGTTGAATAAATAGCGTGACAGTTTTAATCAGTGACTGATATTTCTTTCGAACGAAGATCTTATGATTATCACAGTAGGCGCAGAGGAGATGGAAACGTGCAGAATTTAAGCACCTTTAGCAATGTGAATGGATTAGTGACAGTAGCATGCGCTTGCACGAATGCAATCCGTCTTGCTAACACTTTATTACAATATACAGAAGTGTATCATTATAGATTGCTGTAAGTAATAATAACATACATTCAAATTGATAAAGATGCATTGATGAATGCAAAAGAGATGAGAATCTCAATAGAAAAGCCAATTTAAAATTGTTCCGTCATATACTAATACAAAAGCATCCAGCATTTAAGATTCAATCAAGTATAACTAAGGATTGTCAAAAGTGTTTGATTTCTATTTTATTTCATACTCTGCGGCAGATACCACTCTCTGCGACTACTATATATTATCGACACTGACAATTTACGAATGACTATTGAACAAATCACAACATCACTATCACAAGAGAGTTATTTTAAGCTAAGCGTCGATGAAGTCACCAGACCACTACACCGACGAACTAATAATATTTGTTATAGAGAACGACGATTCACATTGAATAAAATACAGTTGTCAAATTGCGCCGTTATTCATTTGTCCGTTTCGAGATGAAAATGTGAAGCGTCTTGAAAATCTCCGTTAAAAACTCACCCCCGACCGTAAACAAAAAAGAACATGGCGACCGTTTTTGGAAGTGTCCAAAATAAGCGTCGCCGTTGGGTAATTTTTAATCGACATTACGCAGGTCGGCCGTTTAGGTGGGGTGACTAATCGCACTTCGTGTCGCCCCGTTCCTCGGGTCATACGAACTCCATGCGTTGCTTGGAGGAAATCGACCGTCGCTGCGTCTGCCTCTCGATCAACTTCTTTATTTCGCTCACGATGAATACGCTGGACGTCAGGCAAATCAGGAATAAGAGATCTGGAAAGATAGAGATGAGATTATTTAATGCCAGCCCCTACACACACACATCGTTAACAAAATGAGAACAGTTCAGCGTTTCAACATAATAAATGTCCTTGCATTAAATTTAATAAACAGATTTTCAATGAAAGACACAAATGAATATCTCACCTCCGGCTGTTAGTGCTTCAGTCTGAAAGACCATCTGCAACGGTGGAAAGTAGATGACGAGCAGCTGGCCGACCAGACTGAGAGTGACGGCCACGAGGAACATTTTGTTGGCGAATAGCCCAATACTGAAAACCGATTTGATTTGGGAGCGACAGGACAGGGCGTTGAACATATCGAACAAGACGAAGCAGGTGAAGGTCATTGTAGTGTCGCGCGGAGTTATTTTATTGTCAGACATCTGAAATTAGTAAAAAAAAGTTCATTTTAGGTTTCTTGGCACATAATGCATGGGCATTTGCGAACGCTATTAGTGACATAAAACAGGCAGTAATTTATTTGATTTAATAAATTATATAAAACGTACAATCGCATACATTGTCACAATAATTATTATAATCAAGAAGATACTTGAATATTCCCACCAATGTATACATTGAAATTAAATTCATGGTACACAATATATGGTTGCATTAATGACGTGACAAATATCTATTGATTCTAAAGGTCAAGTCAGCTCAGTACCATTGAAAAGAATCAGGACAAGTTGTTTAAAGTGTTAGCTGTTTCGAAACAGCTCTGTTTGTCCAAGTAAAACATTAATTATGTTTGGGAATCATCTTCAATCATATCATATTTGATTTATTTTGATATGATTGTTGTTTATATAGGGGACATCATAGCCGTATGTTTTGAGTACAATATAATACGAGTGTTGGGAAATTCAATACGTTCTACAAGGAATGACAAATATTATCAACTGCTAATTCAGCATCATGCTATCGTCATACAGAAAACAGTACTAGGTGGATTATATACATATATATACATTTATATGAGATAAAAATGTCCTTGTTATACCTCTCTGTTGAAAACCCACAAAGTTCCGGCTATTATTATACCAGCAGAGAGCAGGACATTCAGCACGAGGGATCGGGATATCATGTGGAGTTTCGTGTCACGCGGTTTTTGTTTCACAACTTCGTGGTCGACGGGCTCCACTCCGAGAGATTGTGCGGGGGGTCCTGGAAATTACACATAAAAAATATATTTAATACATCAATCTACTGTGTCAATTAAAAGGCGTTTTCATATTGATCATTTTGTAGCTTACCATCCATAATAATATTGATCCATAAGATTTGCATAGCGTTGAGCGGATTGGGTATTCCCATCAGAGTTGCCAGGGCGATTAAAGAGAGGGCCGCTATGGAAGTGGACAGTTGAAACCTTACGAAGTTACGGATGTTGTAGAATATTCCTTTGCCTTCTTCAATTGCAGCACTGTAAAAATTCAATTTGTCTTTAGATCAAAAATCAAATAAATATTATTTGTGTAAGTTTGTGCAGGTTTGTGATGTAATATCTCAAAAAAAAATATTTACTAGATTATTTTAAGAATATAATAGAGCTTATCGTTTTCCTTAATTTTACAATATTTGTTATCCAACAATATATTGATCTACGACGCTTTTCATATATTGTCTCAACCAATTTAAAAATAAGCTCTAAATACAAATTGTTTTACTTTGAAATTGAACCATAAATTAAAATTGCTCATTCACTGTTGCTGAACACACAAAATTGTTAAGCACTAAAGATTTTGATAACTTTTTATTTAAATCATGACTTCACAGAAACAATTTACAACTAACAATCTCAACTAATATGCAAATAATCAGTCCACTAATAGCCTCCCTCACACAAAATGTTTTCACTTTCATTAACAATAAAAAGATATAATTTATGGCATTCTAAAATACTCAAATAATATGTTAATTGCAAATATAAAAGTCAAAATTCCAGTAATGAAACTGGAATGTATTTGGAAAAAGTGAAATTTCTTACGAAGGCAATGAAATAAAAATGGTAGACATACATAATCGTAGCAAAATCGTCGTCAACGAGAATCATATCAGCAGCCTCTTTGCAAACGTCAGTTCCGTTCTTTCCCATCGCAATACCAATATCAGCCTTCTTCAGAGCAACACCGTCGTTTACACCATCACCTGGTGAAGAAAAAACAAACCAATAAATATGATTTGAAATTGAATATGAAAACAATTATCCAAACAGGATTGCGCAGATGAAGTGAATATAAGTTTCACATGACACTTAAAAGTAGAGGAATCAATTGACTAAATAAAAATTACTAAAAGGGACGTCAAGAAGTTAGCATGAAGGTGGACCTCTTTGCAGGCAAATGAAGAAGACACTAAAAGGATTATGTCCTGTAGTTAGTAATGGACTTGTAAATATATTTTTTAAGGATAGTAGGCGAAATTCGTTTTCACACTGACCTGTCATAGCAACAATCTTTCCGCGCCTTTGAAGAGCTTTCACAATGGCCAGTTTATGCTTTGGAGTCACTCGGTAGAATACGCTGACCTGAAATTATACAGATAATGAAGAAGTATTTAACCCTTTTTCTGCTGCTGACACATATGTTGTACATTGCTGGACCGAAGGAAATATGTCGTATAATATTTTCACCTTGATAAAGGGTTTACATAATGCTGCAATCAACCATATCATGTGCCTTCGCATTTTAATTTAGGTTAATAATGCTACCGTATTCCATGGTTAATCTCTTAGCGGATAATATTCTTATTTCGATATAATTTCGATATCTGCCTGAGCTGATATTATTTTGGCTATTGACAATAAATAAGCTCACTGGACCAAACAGAAATTCACTTTATCATCTATATTTAAAAGTGGACAATCCTGTCGGCCATAATACTCATATCCTTTGTTTTAGTTTCACCAATTTTGATATCCATGTTAACCTCTTACCTCTTATTGTCATCTATTAAATATCAATAAATTACATTGCGAGATTAAACTTACGTGTTCAATAATATTGTCCAATTGTTCAAAGTCTAAATTGTCAAGTTGGTCTCCGGAAAGAGTCTGCATATTGATTGTATCCAAACCGATCATTTGAGCTGTAAAATAAAAAAAAAAATTAAAAATAATTGGTAGTAAACCAAATATTCAGTGGAATCAATTTCAACACATTGTTTTGATTTAGTAAATACCAAATTGAATTGATATTTTCGTGACTTACCGACAGCAATGGCGGTTTCTTGCGCGTCTCCGGTAACCATCTTGACAGCAACACCGGCCTGTCGCAGGGCAGCCAATGCGGGTGGAACACTCGCTCGTGGAGGATCACAAACACCCGCTACTCCCAAGAACGTTAATTGCTGAAGACTAGCTCCGCTTGCCAAACCGATTACTCTTAAGCCTGAAAGAGTAAATAATGAATTACTTTGAGCAACCGGAAAAAAGCATTTCTGAAGCTATTACACATGATTCCCGTGGCACATTCCCCACATGGCATGAATAGAACAGGTATTACGCCACGCTAGTCATAGACAAGCACTTATCTTTTCAATTATCAAGTAGTATATTTTATAAATCCTGCCAAATTATCTCACAGTAAAAGAAAACTTTGTTACATATACGTACTGGTTTGAAGCTAGATTTTTATTTAAGTACAAAATTATATCTAGGAATCTAATGAAGGATTTTCACAGCATTTCTGGTTATGATAAAATTGGAATATTTATTTGTGTATATCATTTTAAGATAATAATAAAAGTGGTAAATTTGCATTTATATCGGCATGAAAATTATTGGAAAGACACACGAATGTTGTTGTCGGTGGTAACCACCCAACATTTTGAAACTGTTACAGGTTTCATCTACACACAATATATCAAAATAACACCACAAATATTATACAATATATTACAAATAGCACTTGAATTAAAACTCGGATTCACATTTACCTTTTCTGCCGATGGAATATGTATCAGCGAGGAATTCGTTTTCCTTCTGCTTTGTGAGCGGCACAAATTTTCCTTCGGGAGACACGTATCGGTTGCACTGCGGTAATATCTTCTCGACGGCCCCCTTCACGAAGAATATTTCTTTGTTGGCTTTTTCTCCGTACTTGGGACTACATTTGACTGCCATCATTTTTGTTTCAGAGCTGTAATCAACGATTGGTTCTTTAAATATAACATTTATAAAAAAAAAATGAATTTCCAGTAACCGAGTGGTAAACACTACGGGCTTATGTCCAATTCACTTAAGTGATCAATGGTCGGAATACCAGAATGAAAAATCGCACACTATGATTACTGAATTGATTTGTGAATTCAAGTCCAAAGTCATCAAATCTGTGGTTTTCGTACCACTTTTTAAAAGAATGTAACATTGATTTTAAACCCTTGAGGAGTGAGTTAATTTTGACTAAATTAGGTTTTTTTTTGTATTTTATATTATTTATACTATTGCTACACACAAAAATATAAAAACTTTTTTTTGGATACGGATCAGATCTGGAAAGAATATTTTTTTAAATTATAAAACGCATTGTTAAAATTATAAAGTAAACTAATCCATTATTACTTCAAATTTGGGCCTAGATTTTTTTGCTCTCTTCTGTGTTTACGTGGTGCGATATTGACGTTAATTCTATGAAAGGAAATGACCCGATATGGAATTTTACGCTCAATATTATATGGCTACCGATTATTTTTACAAATATTAACCATTTAAAAAAATCATGAGAATAACAATTGATATTAGACAACGCAACATTTGGACACACATACGCGACCATACTCTTCAAAGGGTTAAAATTTTAATTTGTTTTTTTACTCTATAATTTTTTACTATTCCTGGTTTAAAAAGCATCGTTATCAGAAAGATGGTATTGATTAAAAATAAAATTGAAACAAGTTAGGATTTTAGCTAAAACACAAGAAAAGTACATATAAATAGTACTTTCGATGGATTCGGCGCATGAACCCTACACAAACCTTATTTATGCAATATATAGATTACTAAAAAAAAAAAATGGTATGTAAAAATAGACTCAGAGCTGCTTGGTGTGGTTACTGCAATAATTTCGAAAAAGAATAATAAAGAAAATTTACAAAATTAACTTGAAAATATAATTAACAATGTAACTATGCACGCTACATGACTTTTCGTTATTTTTACCTAAACGGGTATTCCTGTATTCTGACATACTGATCACGAGCTGCGTATATTCCGTGCTTCATGGCGGCAGCCAAGAGAGCTCCCTCCGTTGGCTGACCGAGTAGCACGTCCCCGTTTATCACAGCATTGTTGCAAACTGCGCCAGCCTTTATGAAATAGACACAACCAATTATTTACCTTTAAACTTTTATTCCGACTCGGTAGATGGCGATAATAAATTTCAAAGGGGAATTTGGGTTACATTCTCCAAAGGATACTTGATTTACAACACGACTACGGCATAACACGTCTTGCATGCATATATGTTTCGGCGACTTGTGGTCTTATATAACAGATGGATATGTTTACTATTTTTATTGTGAGCTTGTGTAATTGTCTGGTAAAGTTTTGTTCAGTGTTTCACTTTACTATCGTTTGAGGGTTGATTTAAATTATTTTCACTAAAAAGCATCCACTGAAGGTACTGGTTGGTCAGAAATAGGGTTATAATTTTTGAAGTAAATATTAACACAGTTTGACATTCAGCATTGCTTTGAATGTTGAAAACACATTGTTTTCAAAAATAGTTTACAAAATAAATAGTAATTATGTTAGTACTTTTAAAATTGTTGAGTTTTTAATATGAAGTTCCGATTTCATTCTTCACATAGGAATTTTATTTTTACAATTATATCAAACAATTATTATATTTGCAAAAATCTCCACAGATGTCAGGGTAGTTAAAGATGAGAACTAGTAATTTAGTAAATAATACAAGTCTACATTCGTGTACTATTATTAACTTAGAATACCAGCGGTGTAATACGAGGATGCTTACTTCCAGTAATGAGAAAACAGACATTCTAGCAAGGTCGGGGTTGTCACATTTGTGTATCATGATCTCGCCGCGGTCGTTGTACCCTGCGCCGGTCACGTCGGCGTAGTGTCCATCAGATGTTGCCAACATAACGACTGTCATTTCGTTTTTCGTCAAAGTACCTGGAAACACAACTAATTTAGAGCAAACAAACGAACATCTACTAAAAATTCATAAAATAAAAATATACAGATTCATGCAATATAAAGTTTTTCACACTGGAAAGGGCTAATTGAAGTTTGATAAAAAAAATTCTGGGAATCTCTACTACATTAAAATGACTTCCAATCAAGGATTATCAGTGAACTATATTAAATTTATTACTTAATCATCTATATATTAATACTCGATAATGTCCGTCCGTCTGAATGATTGTCCGCGATTTTCCCTCCCCCTCCGCCCCAGCCCCGCTGTCGCCATTTTTTTATTCATACCAAATACATACTTTTTTCGTTTGTATATGGTCGCGATTTCACCTTTTCGATGACGTCAAGAAAGACGGTCCTCCTCCCCCCCCACCCCATCCTGCCCCGCTGTCGCCATTAATTAATACACTGTTATTTGACGAAACAAATCAAATGGCTGAAAAATTGAATTCTCATACAAAAAAGCGCCGCGGCCGTGGTTCGAACCATCGCTTCTGGATTATGAGTTGAAATCGTTACCGCTCGGGCAAACGAACAACTGTCAGCATCGATCTGATTTAATTATATATATTAAGCACACATTTAAATTATTCTAAAAATTCCAAAATACGCATACTTCACATGCATACATAAACAGTTGAATTATCAAATGGCTGAAAAATTGAATTCTCATACAAAAAATCGCCGCGACCGTCGATCGATCCCATAATTATGAATTATCAGCCGAGCTCTTTGTCAACTGAGCTAACGTCACAATTATCAAAATGATGAAAATATATAATATATATTAAATTTCGTTTGAAAATGGAACCTTTCGTTTTTTATTAAAAAAACAGCATGCATATTATATGTTTTATTTTTCGAGCATTTCTCAATTCTACTGTACCCTAGCGGTAAGCCGCTCGGCTGGTAATCTGTAGGAACTTGGTTCGAATCTAGCCTAGAGCGCTTTTTTTTGGGTTTATAACATTTTTTTTTTTGAAAACTTTCTTTTTAAATCACAGTACATCTTGATCGTATGAAAATAAATGCTACCAAAATAACAAAATCCGATTGACTAGCGAAATATGTTTTTCAAAAAATAAATATAAGACGCAATTATTTCAAGATTTGTTTTTAATCTAGGTACATACATGGTATAGTTAGTTGTTGGCGAAAGCATAATTTCAGTATGTGTAATAAAATAACTTCAGTAAAAATCATTATATATATTTTAAAAAATAAGTTCTGTTTGGAGAATCAGTCAACATTTTGATAATTTTGTTTTGATAAAATGTGCAATTAATTTATACCATTTTGCATGTGAAAAATGATTATTAGCAAACTTAAACATTATTTCAAAAATTAAGTAATTGACAATTTAAAACTGCAGGGCTGTCGATATATGCGCCGAGGTCGATTTATGCTACTATGAAAAATGATTGTTAGCAAACTTGAACATTATTCCAAAGATTTAATATTTTGACGAAATTTCTGTCACTACGAAAAAAAATGTTAGCAAACTTAAACATTATTCCAAAAATTAGGTAATTTACGAGGTATATTTCTGCTAATAGGAAAAATAATTGTTAGCAAACTCAACATTATTCCAAAAATTAAATAATTTACAATTTAAATACAACAGGGCATGCTGTCGATATATGCCCCGAGATATATTTATTTTATTTTTAGTATTTCTGGCTTATTCAATAAATAGGTTTGTAATTTTCTGACTTCTTAAAAATGCAACAAAAATCCCCCCGTTGGGGTCAACGGGCTTACAGCTAGTAAATAATAATAGAGACCGGATAATCTAATAATTAAGATTATTTAAATATTCTACATAAATTGCTGATACTATATCTGAATCATTAATCAGTTATTCACCGTTTGGGTTTTTTTTCATTCAAATGATTTGGTTTAAGATATCAATCAATTCGCTGAATTCCTTTTGATTAATTGTAATCATTAAAACATATATTAATTAGACGATTTAATATTCTCGTTTACTTCAATCATAGCTTGTCCCGGTAATCTTAAATAAATAAATAATAAATACTGCATGATAACTGTTGAAAGAAATAGGAACTGACCAGTTTTATCGCTGCAAATTACATTAACGCATCCGAGTGTTTCAACGGTCGGTAGTTTTTTCACAATCGCTTTCCGTTTGGCCATCCTCATCACGCCCAGCGCGAGAGTTACAGTTACGACAATCGGCAGACCTGAAAAACATTTGTTTAAAATGAATTCACAGTCAATATTATAAAAATTTATTATTTCCGATGGATTAAGTGTGGTTAATTTTTCAATGGCACTGTTTGTGCTATTTTTTTAGAAGTATGACAAAGAACTCTGAAGTTAGGGATACATCGTGGCGATTTGCACCACAAAGGGAGTGGGTACTGTCAAAGTATGATATTGAAATAATTACATACTTAATAAGCAAGTTTCTCCATTTTCGTTTGAACACATTCATACTATATTACATAGTGAATTCGAGAATCTAAGTGAAAAGTCAGCCAAGATTATCTTCCGACTATAATTATAAATGGAAACAGACACCTCTTCCGTTGAGACTTCAAGCTACGACAATATGCAATTATATCAAATACCTTCAGGAATGGCAGCGACAGCAAGACTGACTCCAATCGTGAACATCTCCCCGATGGGTTTCCCTTGCAAGTATCCCAGCAGCATGATGGCGGCAATGATGCAGAAGGAGTAGAGAGAGAGTTGCGCACCCAATGCGTCCATGGACCGTTGTAGAGGAGTTTTGGGAGCCTCTTCGGCTTGCATCATGCGGAACACTTCACCGAATTCGGAGCGTTCACCTGTGCTTACAACTATGCCCTGAAGAAGAAGAAACTTTACTTTTTGACAAATTGTACCACATGACAATCAAGTCTATGATTAAGGTAGTTTACTTAAATACTGCCAGTTTGATCAATCATAGAATATACTTAACACATGACAATTTTTTTATGACTGGATAAAAGTGTCGCTGCAATTGTGCATAAAAGCAGATCACTTGTCAAAGATTTTCGCCAACAGTCCCAAAGACATTAATTTGTGAACGACACAAATCATTAAAAACTAACAGTTTGACGAATAAAATAAACATACCTTGCCGTTACCGCATCGAACCAGAGTGCCCATGAAAGCGATGTTTCTCTTTCCGCTGGAGTGTCCGCCACCGTTATTCGGTGACCTTAGCATCGGGCCCGTGACTTTCTGGGCCGGTTCCGTCTCCCCGGTGAATGAGGATTCATCCACGGAGAGGTCGTTCGCTTCAATCAATCGGATGTCTGCGGGTACTCTGTCGCCTATATTCAAAAAGACAATGTCTCCGGGTACCAGATCTCGCGCCAGGAACGTTTCCAGTTTGCCATCTCGAAGACTGTAGAAAAAGGTAAACAATATTTCAGATTATTACGCGGGCGAGTGTTTATAATGCTTAACGATTCCTTAATGTAGTTCCCACCCAAACACAAACAACATTGCCCGACCCGCAACCAATAGACATCACTCGCCGGGTGTAAACATCCTGAATGAAGCACTAGCTTTACTACACAAAGCCATATCGCACACTAACTTACTCATCGCCGAACAACACCGCTAACTCTCGTCAACACCAACATTACTAACACAACATCATCCAAAAACGACATCACTCCGACCAGCAAACATCAGTCCGAAAGTGCATGTCACATTGAGCTGATGCAACAATTAAACTTCCTTCAATGACACCACTTAGACCAGTGTTTCCCAAACTTATTTCTGCCATGCCCCACTTTGACCCTTTAAAAATCTCCATGTCACCCTTCTCCAATTAAAATCTTTTAGTTGGGTACCAAACAATTTTGTAAAAAATAATTGCTTCAAATAAATGCACGCAGTCAATACAAATTTAGGAAATCATACAAATTTTCAAACAATTTCAGGAATTTACCGATTTGCCACAGTCCATAGTCCATACACCCGTTCAATGCTATTCAATACACCAGTCAGTAATGTAGTTACAAAATCAGTGGAATAGCAGAGTTATCAATTTCCACAAAATTACCACCAGGTTCTTCGAAACTTAGGCATAATTATCAAATAGCAAGTACCGAAGTTTTTTAAGCTGGGGCCCAAAATGGATATAGTTTTGGTTGTCCGATCCAAAATACAATGAGTAAACTAACACATACAAACATAAATTTAATTTATTTCAATAGCTCTGTTCTTCTGCGTACTTCTGACGGTTTGCAAACCGTCAGAATTATGCAAAAGAACAGAGCTAATAAAACAGAATACATTTTTTTCTTTATCGTTATTGGGTTATGGAAGACGTCCGCGAAACAGCGGCTGCATACACATGACGGGCGGTGGTGGGACAATCAATAGCCAACTTGTAAAACAAAATGCAATATCGTTAAGACCATTGGAACCTTCGATGTGGATAAGTTTTGCGAGTTCATTAAATCTAGTACGTGCCGAGTCAGGTACAATAGGTAATAAACACTTGTAGCCCTCCGACTGTGTTACTTGTAGATTACACGACGTATGTTATTATTTCAAAAATATTGTAAAATAAAGTATTGATAAGAAAAGTTTGACTCATTTCATGTGTACATTTTGAATGGTAGATTGCCCTGTTAAATATTGACTGACTAAATTCCTTACATAAATATAAATGTTAACAAAAAAAAACAATAAATTACCAGTGGCATGACGGCGGTACGAGCTTCGTCAGCTCCTCGAGTGATTTTTCAGATCTGTATTCCTGGACAAAGGCCACGGTGACTACGATGATGATGGCCACCGTTATGCTGACAGCGTCGTCATACTGTTTCATGCAGATGCTAACGAATGCGGAACCTGAAAACAATACATCAAATTAAATTTGAGATCATTAAACTTCATCCGATTTAAACATATACTAAATTGATTACTTTTTATTGATTTAACACAACGGCTTCAGAACACGACATTCTTTCAGTTTTCTTTTACAAAACCTCGTTTGTATAAGTGATTACTGGTAATATAAATAAAATATTTTACTTTCGATAATTAATTAATCCTTTGAGTGGTATCGCCGTACCGGTAAGGCAAAGTATTTTGTCATATATTTCCATTCTGATATTAATGTAGGATTTTTTTTTTTAATTGGCTGATTTCAAAAATACCATTTCTCTCTTCGGCAAGCAATACTGCACTGTTTTACACAAAAAAACCTATTTTTGATGTCGTTCGATGGTAAATCTGTTTTTTCTGCGAATGTGCATTCATAATTGTCGGGTATTTGGTTAAATCAATGTTTAGCAGGCAACTCTTTTGACGCTAATGCAGTGTTGCATACCTAATGTTGAATTGTTTCATTCATGTATATATTATGCACGCCAGAATGGTGTCAGCTGTAATGCAATAATCCATTGTTGTTTTTTTTTAAAAATCAATAAACAAACAAATAGTTATTTAAATAGTACATTGTTTTTTTTTTAGGATATAAATGTCATCAAAGTGGAGCATAGCGGCCCCAGCTATTGCTTTGCTAAGTCCAACATCAAACGATTTCTTTTTCAATTAAACATTCACTTCAAAATCTAGGGCATGGATGTTTGTGTTGCGTTTTCTTCTTGATTTGATCTCAGGTGAGAGTAGTCAGTGCATTGTCAATTTGTTGTAATGTCTAATGCATTTTTTATTACAATAATTAAATATTGTAAATAACTACTACCAAAAATATCATAATATGCTGGCCGCGTGGTCGAGTGTCAACATGGATGTTAAGGGTTCGACAGTACAGACAGTTTTTATAGATGGATTTTTCAATTGATTTATGGATTTCTGTCTGAAGGCATGGATGTATGTTATGTTTTGAATTCCATCACACTCAACCTATCATAAAACGGGCGTAGCGAGAGCGATTAACTAACCACTAGTCCTGTCCTAATCCTATTCTTCTATCTGTACTCTCATTGAAAAAGATAGATTGAGCAATTAAGTGACAAACAATTTTCTCAAATAAAAAAAATCTGTTGAGATACCTCCATAGGGAGGCTATATGCTCCACATTTGGAGCAGACATGGATTCAAAAAAATGCTATTGCGAGTGTAAATATTGAACATCTAATCCAGGGTTTTTCAAACTATGTAACACCAGTGTTCTGCGGAGCCAGAGTAGGTGTTTCGAAAAAAATTGGAATGGTATTATACGCGGCAACACAGTTTTTAAAAAATCTTAAAAATTCAGCTAAGTGTTCCGTTATATTTTCCGGATTTGCGAAGTGTTCAATTCCAGAAAATGTTTGGGAAACCCTGATCTAATCAATTCAAAACACATTTAAAAATTTCGACACCACACGAAATGGTAATAATTTTTTTATAGATAACCATTTATCACAGTTTGGTAAATTGACAAAGTATCAAACAATAAAAAAAACAGATGAGTGTTATAAATAAACCCAGCATTTATACGTAAGCGTAATGTTACTGATATGTCACGAAATTAATTGGAAGCAATTACGGCGGTAAAGTGATGACAAAATGGGCAGGCAATACAATATTGAATGAAGCGCAAATTGACTTTAACGAGTGACACTTGATTGCACGGCACGTTTCAAATCTATTGTCAAATTACTCTCCATTAGATTGAGAATATGAATTCGAAAATGAAGTCGAAAATACTCAAGAAATAATTCCTACGATTTCAATGGTTTTTGAAAGAGTCGAGGTCAGAATCCCTAATTGATTTTTGAGATGTTTTTTTTTCACCATGCCCGTTGTTAGGTGTTAGTGTGCATATGGTATCCAAACTAAGCATTAACGGAAGTTATTCAACAACAATTGGTTGTAAACGTATGGCTTGAGCCTTTGTCAGTTTTTTTTACTGCGACACATTTAAAAATCTTACTGTTTAAGTAGTTTTCAAAATATTGCTAACAAAAAACTAAAAACACATACAGAGTAATGTGAAATTTTTTTAAGTATTTTAGTTCTACAAATATGATGCTATATATTACGGCTGATAGCTATTGCGATAGGCTAACGCCCAGTGGTGGGCTGCCAATACGTAACGAAGGGCTCGGCCCGCTCAATCTCAAAGCTATTCACGGTGTTTCGGGAAAGGGATGGATCACTATTATAGAATTGTATGCAATAATTATCAAAACAATCGAATGTTACAATATATACCTATATTATGTAACAATATGCAATGCACCGTAATATATTTAAAATCAATAGATGAAAAATGTATTTACATACATTAAGATTTCGACTGAAGATGCTTGGTGGAATTTCAATATTGAATTTGAATCGTTCAAACTATGTACATTCACACAAATATTGTCACTAACAACCCGGGTTTCGCCTTTCGGCATCTTCAGTCGTTCAAGTGCATGGATGAACTTGAACTGACGTAAATGAATGTTTCGTGTTTATATAAGAAATAAATGTGCCATTAAGTTTAAAGCCATTGCTGGCGAAAAGAATTGGCCCATGGGAATGCCCACAGATTTGAATGGTGAGTAGTTATTATATTTATTTTTGTTTGTTGGAAAAGGTTTTAAGATTATGTTTATGTGTGTTAATCGCTCTTCTTGAATTCACTCGGAACTTCGCACCCTTGACCGTGCGACCAAGTGAAACGAAAGCCATCTTATCAACAACAAGTCGAACATTACATATTCGTATTCCGTTTTTATCGTTTTAAAAGAATAATTATATGTGGTAGCTTTTATAGTGGCCGATGAGCCACCCGTGCCTGCCTTGAATGTGATTATGTAACTAGTCCACGGCAGAAAGTGTGCCAGTAAATACGAATAGTAAAATAGATAAGCTAAATGTCCCCACACGTTTAACTCTGCTGTAGTTATCTTTTAATTGATAGATTAGATTTTGTTGTAGAAAAATCAATCGCCAAAACTTTACTCGGTTTGAATAATGCCGGATCAGGTGTGTAAACAATTTCATTCAGGCGATTAGATAAGCGATCGTAAAATAAATCTGCGAAACTGTTTATTATTAATAAAGTATTAACTACACAGCGAGAGAAATTATTTTTACAGCCGTTAAAAATCATCAACACAATATTTAACCTTCCAAAGACAAGCGTGACCATATGGTCACAGTAAACACCGTTGTCTATTGATCCCACTATTCATCCTTTTTCTACCTGAATATCGTTGCTTTCACTCATATTTGGTTAAGAAGGGTACAGACTTCAGTTAGTCATCAGCCGCGGGGACAGAAACGGCCACCAAAAGCACATGTGATTTTTTGAATTTCCGTTTTTTTTATGGACTTTTTGAAACTGTTAATTATTTTTTTATCAAAACATAAAATTATTTACAGTTCTTTTGCTAATATATTTGTATTGAAATTAGGTTGATCTAAAGAGGTCAAATTGTAAATATTTTTAAAAATTTCACGTTTAGCTATATTTCAACCCCGAATGATTGCGTGCCCATACTGCCACTCTCGTCCTTACTACTGTCCGTACACAATATTACACGGTAATAAAAGGGTGAGCATGTCCATATAGTAATGCAGGGTTTCTATACGACTTTGTGTTTTTTTTTTTTTAATTTTTGTTAGGAATAAAAGTTATCCGTGACTTCAATATGGCTTTAAAAATATTTTTTTTATCGAAAAAAAGCTCTCGCCTCTGGAGGGTTAATATATTAAACTAAGCAATTACGCAGGATGACTGATGACATATGAATAAATGTGCATGTTCTGATATATCTAAGTCTCCTCAAAATAAAATACTATTGTTTGCCTACCGATGGTCTGCAGACCGATCGGCACCGGTTCGCAAAAACATTTGCAATCCTACAATTAAAATTTTTGAGACTCCACTAGAAATCCATATACTTCAAATAAGAAGTGGACAGAAAGAAAGAAAAAGGGACTAAAAAATTAATACAAAGTCGCAAAATTCTTTCGTTAAAATTGTCAAACGCATGGTGAGTGGGCCGCAATATTCTCTGGGTACAGCTCTGCAAACTAATAAGAACTAATTGAGTGGACATAAATAAATTGCGGCGAAGAATTTACAAAAAAAAAAAAAACTATCATATTTCTTAAGAATGCTGCGGTTGGATAGTTTATATTGTCATAGGCCTGTTTTTAATTTAACATTTTAAATAAACCGCAAACTCCTTATCTTATCATCCATTACGTGCGAGAGAACCTCTTCAAATGTTGGATAAATTAAATAGAGTTTTTTTTCAAAAAGAGACATTCAAAATTAAAAAAATATATCAACTACATAATCTCCAAACTGGTTAACTAACTATTATTGAGGATTTTTTCTAGACAGAAAAAAATGTAATAATTTAACCATTGAGCGGATTAAACAATAGTTTTTTTTACTAACTTAGAGAAACGAAACTTATTTTAGTATTGTTAAATTTGATTTACAGACTAGGCAGTCGATGTCCTCTCAACTAAAAACAAGTTCTAATATTTAATTTTAACCTGGCGAAATGTTGAAACTCATTTTAATTGTGGGAAATAGTCAACCACAACCATTGATGTGCTCGTTGAATACCTCTGTGGTCCAGTGATAAGAGCTAAACTCCAGTAATCAGATGGATCTGTGTTCAAGTCTCTGCTAGTTCAATATCAAATTCAGTTATCTTCAACATGGGTTTAAGTGATGTTATTTCTTCCCGAGTTAATCTTGAGTAACTTTCAAATTCTCATTATGTTCATCTCACGTGATTCACAATTTAAAAATATTTGACGCATTGGCAAGTATAGGCTGTAATTTCAAATGCATTTTTATAATACTTTTATATAAATAAAGTACAAAGGAATATTGCGTTTTTATTTATATAATGCCATATTTATATAAAGTAATATTTAGAAAACATACTATTTATTTTTCTGTTTGTAAGAGACAGTTAAAAACTTTGCATCCAGGGAAGCCGTCGCAAGATAGCAAACGAGTTATGTTATAATATAATAGGTGTACTGATAAATGATATAGTTTTTTAAATGCAAATCGTTTTTTATCACGCTGAAAAAAAACCTGTTAGCGGTTAACTAGTGTGGGTCTTTTTTTCTGCATTCAACCGGTGTAGTCGGTCACAATAAACATGACCATTTATTGTGTGCCCCGGTTCGATAATTTTGAATTCAAATGTAATCCTTGCAGTCCCAACAAACAGACGAAATAACTATTTTGCTGTGAGCCCAGGTGTAAGAGTGGGTATTCGCGTCTGCCGTTTGACAGCCATTGTTTTATACACACTTGATTTAAATACAGCGCGAATTTTTCGCCGCCAGTTATCAGATATTCAGATCATTTTTTTTAAATCAGTACTATATAAATATTATTATTAATTATATTAAAAAATAATACACATTTGCACTAAATCCACACTAACATATATTAGACCAGGACCCGTTTCACTCATTACGAGCATTGTCAACTGATTCAAAATAAATTAAGTGTTTTATTTTTTTAATATAACACAGGACTGTGGAGTCGTGTAAAAAAAGACAACAATGACTCCAGCTTTAAAATAAAAAACGACTCAGACTCCGACTCGGAGGAAATTTTTCTATAATTTCATTTTAACTTATATATATATGTGTATTACATCAGATCATCTTTAATCAGCCAAGCTTGCAATGTCTACACTTTGGAATATTTTGTTTAAAAACACATCATTAAATATATTTTTCAAAAACTTCTTGAGCCGCTTATTTTTCATGACACCGACTCCACAGCCCTGATATAATACCTGAACACCTCGAAAGTGATATATTATATGTATGTCGATAATGATATCAACATAAGGTCCAGGTCCATGGCAGAGTGGTCAACGTTGTTGGCTTCCCTGCCGGATCTCACGGGTTCGAATCCCGGTACAAACAGCTTTTTTTTTTATCGATTTCCGTTCGAAGGCATGAATGTTTGTGATGTCTAAAAATTTCCCCCACTATTCGAACCATAAAATAACGGGGTGTAGCGAGAGTGATTAACCAACCACTAGTCCTGTCCTGCTCTTTTCTTTCTATCCCTACAACTTTTTTCGAAAAGAAAGATTGAGCGACTGAGTAACAGAGTTCTCATAGAAAAACTTCTGTTGAGAATACCTCCATTAGCAGGCCACACGCTTCACATTGGGAGCGGAAATGGATAAAAAAAATATATACATATACATTCATTTATTTTATTTGATTATTTTATCTGGCCCTCAATCCCAATCAATTCCTTTAAAACTAGAAAAGGTAGACCATGCCTGCTTAAAATAAAATAGCCGAGCATATTTACAATACACAGTTGATAGTAAAATATCACCTATTCGAAAATATCAGAATGAAATAAATTGTACCCTCTTAAAACTATTTTTGTGTGTGTGGACAGTTTTTGGCGCGGTGACAAAGTAGGGAATTAAGTGTAGAATGTGTGTATTCCTCATGCATCTGCTGTTATGAATCACAGCACCAGATGACGAGGAATGACAGACGGAGAGGAAATAACAGTTTTCGTAATTGCGTTACGCACAAAATGACATTTTATTTAACAGAATATACCACAGCCCACGCGGGCTCAAACTTAATGATATATTAATTGCGATACTAATGACACGCACCAGGAAGTTTTTTTATTTTTGCTTCTGTGTGGAAAAAGTTGTGAAATGGCGGAAAATATCGTCGGTTGTTTTTTTTAAATTTCAGTCGAGATCTTAGGCACTGGGTTGATCTGGACTGAATTAGTTAAAATTCTTGAAAAATGTCTCAAGATTTAACGCATTTTTTGAAAATATTCAATTCAATGATGTTGGACTAGGATACTGTAGCCGACAAGTCAACAATTTTATTTTTCAAATAAATTGAGTATTCAAAAGTATCAATTTTAATTCTCTCTCATCGAACCGATCCTGAAAGCAGGGCAAAAATAGGTGATTTGCAAACAAACTACTAGTCTTTTCTTTTTTTTCTTTATTTTGGCTCCCAATGGCATATGGCCTTCTAATGGGGGTATCTCAACAGATTTTTTCTACGAGAACTGTTTGTTACTCAGTCGCTCAACCTCTCTTTTAGAGAGAGAGTAGTAGGGATAGAATGATGAGGCTAGGACAGGACTAGTGGTTAACTAATCGCTCTCGCTACGCCTAATTGTTTAATGGATCGGAAATGGTGCACGGAAGCCCACAACACTAACCGCTGCGCCATAGGACCCGACAGATATATTTGTCTTAGCCACATCTATTTTTAATATTTCCGAAAAAGAGAAGCTGAGTCACTGACTAACAATCAGCTCTCGAAGAATTACTTCTTATGAGATACTATTTTAAGAGATATGCTCTACGTTAGGAAGTGACATGTTGGAAGGATAGAATAAAGTTAGAGAACATTTGTTACGATAAGATGAAAACATCAAGTAAATCCATAGCCTGAATCCAAGTTTCTTTGTGAAATAACATTAGGAACGAAGCTTTTAGGGCTTATTGCCATCTAGTGATAAGAGCTTTAACTTAGCTGTCAGATGGATCGGGGCTTAAGTCCTGGCAAGGTCAAAATAAAACATAGATTTGATTTTGTTTGAATTAACATTTGAAATCAAGTGACATTGTTTTCTATTTATAGTTTATCGCTGTAGCCAAGTTTAGTGACATGATTATAAACAAAAAACAGATTATTTTAAATCTGCGTCGGTCAACTAATAAAATGACACGAGCCATTTTAGATTTGATTAGTGAATCTATAAATTGTAATATTCAAATAGAATCATATAAAAACATCATAAACTAGATAATTAGATCATAAACTTTTAAAACTAAAGTGCATTAATATGTATCACAGTTTACTTTCATGATAAAAAAAAAAGTCTTATCAAACCAGGTACAGATAAATAAAAAAATATATACTCAATTTCGCAAGATAGTTGGCTTGAGCAAGTTGTAAAAATAATTCATAGGGGAAGACAGGGTCAGTTGAAACACTTGTAATTTTAGTTTCAAAAAATAGGATTCAAACTTAACCCCTCAGGCACACACGGCTGGAAATTGCGTCTATAGCATCGAATATATTTTTCTTTCACTATATTCAATATCACTTGGATATATTGCTTCGTAAAAATAATATGTCAAATTTGAAAATTATACTATTTTTCCAAACTACATTGTTGGACTAAAAAAAGTATGCATAACAAAATTTTTCAATTAAATAAGCTATCAAAAATTTTCTCATGAATTTGGTTTTCTGATATGGTCTTTGTATGGTTCCTATATGATTGTATACATACATAAGCCTGAAACAGTTGAAATTTTGCCATTTCTAAAACAGTTGCTTTGTCATTTTTTACTTAAATTGTAAGACAATATTAGTTATAAGGATCACTCTGAATTCAAAGAATCCGAAATAGGTAAAAACGGGCTTCATGTAATTGAGAAAATACTGTATTTAAAAAGAGGCATAAAGAAAGCAATTAGCTAACAGTGAGTATTAAACCGTCTTTCTTTACCTACCCTCACCCAAGAGTATTTGAAAAAATGTCAGTAGACAAACATGTGTCACACCTAGTAACACAACCAGCAGGATAACAAAGTAATCAAATTTAATTGTACCACATTGCGAGCGAACATGGTATAAAGGGAAAAATATACATGAATTTTCTTTTATGCTTCAATTCAATTTTATTTTATTTCAAATCAACTGTTGCAACTAGCCCCACATTACCTTGCAGTTATCAAAATTAATATTGACTTAAGTAGTAGGGTTTTTATATTGTAAATTATATGTTAGCAAAGACTGCTGCAAATATACATTATAAGATATATTTTTTTATTGCTTGCTTGTAACCAGGTATAAGGAAAAAAAACTATGATCAGCTGGTGTTATTCATTGGCTAGAGACCTTGAATTTCTTTTACAGAACAAAAAACATTCAGTCGTACAAACAATTCGTCAAATAGGGAATAGCAGTGATTCTTAACTAGTGGGTCGGGAAAAGTGTACAATATTTTACTGAAAAGGGATTTTCAGCAATTTTGAATATTAAACATAATGAATTTGACTCTGATTATATTTATATATGCTGATATCATATAGTAGCTCGATATAACAAAGAATTAACAAATAAGTAAAGTGTGCTCAATAACTAAGCAAGCTATAATCATTGATTACATTAATTTATAATTAATGCTTTTTTGTCATAATACAGTGAAACTCCGATTCTACGTTTCTCAAGGGACCATAATAAAAAAAACGAAAAATGCTGGAAACTGATAATGGGAGAAATCTTCAAATAAAACCAAAATATGTTCAGTTTATAATTAATGTTTAACATGTATTTCACTTTTTTTATTATAAATATATTTGTATTTTTAATGCTAAGTTGGCTAATTGCAGTTTGACATTTCAATTTCAACAAAGACCCTTCAAACTCGCGTACTTTTCAGAGTCAAATCATTTTTCTCGTGGGTTTTTACAACGTTTTGTAATATATAATATTGTCACAGCTAAAGTTTTAGTTTTCATCGCAGGGGGGCATAAAAGTTGTGAGTTAAAAAAATAATCGCAAAACTAGATTCCAGGCAAGATTATTTATGAGAAGAAATGAGAAATATTCAACAAAAATCCATGACAGGACTATAATATTTAGACAAAAGATCGAGGAAATCGGGGGACGATTAATGCGAGACTATTTTTAATTGTTCTTATAGATGCATAGCCGGGACTATGAAAAATGAACGATCCATGCAAGAATGGTAGATTGGGGTTCCACCGTATCAGTAAAATGTCAGCTCCCAATGCAGAGAATTTCCTTTCCTACAGGTGTTGTATTCAGTCATTCAACTACTTTTTTAGGGGAAAGTAAAAATTGAAAGATGGGGCTAGGGAAGTACTAGTGGTAATTTAACTTTCGCTACGGCTCGTTTCTATAATTGGGTGGGTAGAGGGGAATTTAGACATCCATAAATATTTTTAATTAAAATGAAAGTTATGATGCTGGTATTTGAGTCTGTGGAAACTGTAGCTAAAGCCAACAACAAAAACCACTCGGCTATAATCCCGGCGTGTTAAACTTTTGATTATATTTTCTTTCGCCAATTGTAATACAATGAATAATATAAAATGTGAGTTCAATCAAAAAAGTTAAGAATACATCATGGATATTCCTCAAAACCACACATCATATATATATAGCGCATTAAGGATATCACGTTTGTATGTGTATTATGTAAAGGTGCATAAAAAACTGTTTCAATTCTGTGTTAGTACAAACAAGAGCCTCAAAAATATTCAAGAATACTCAGGGGGTGGCGACTGATAAAGGTTAAGAAACACTGGGGCGAGCCACGCTAAATTTGGCCACCAAAAGAAACAATTAACGACCTTACAAGAAAAACTATATATTCATAATAGAGGTAGCGTAATAGAAGAAGAACGTAAACATGAAATTATTTTGTTTATCAATAACTGTAAGCTATGTTCATTTTCTTTTTAACGACGAGACTACGAAAGATTTAGGTGATGTTAGATCATAAAATACAATTTATTTAATCCTAATTTAATTTACTCAATGAAACCAAGTACTTCATACTACCCGAATGATGTAATAAGCAAACAATCATCGATGAATGCTTATAGAATATACAAAACAAATTCACTAGATCAGATTTCCGACCAGTCATGCATTGCATGAAAAGGGGGGCCCAAATTTCTACACACGCTCGACTCTGTTTTGCACGGTTTTGAAATAACACAGTATAATATTTTTACACAAATTATTTGCTCCAACATGATTGCCATAAAATAAAAATACAGATGCGGATTAACTAATTACAAGAAATTCAACTACACAAGAGGTTAACAATTTGTAACAACAAGCAAAAGGATTCATTGGATCCTAACACATAAGACCTAGATGTGTCAAAATTTTTTAAATTATTTTTTTAAACAATTTTCTATCCCCAATATTTTTATTTTGTCAAATAACATGATTTTTTTAATGCAGGGATCCAATTTTAAATTGTTCTATGAATTCCAACACTATTTAATTAATACACGGTTTTTTGTGGAGCCTACGTATCTTCAGTGTAAAAAAAAGAGTTGAGTACTCAATATAACAAATTACGTAGGGGGGGGGGTTTGCGTGACGTTTACATGAGGGTCCAAATTTTCTAGCTGCACCACTGTTTCCAACCTTGTGCTCTATTTGCTTGCAGCCATTGCAACACAATAATGCAGAGCTGAAAAATCTTAGGTAATCCAAGGGAAGCATTTAAAATTTAAATTTATGAAAGGCCCAAAACTTAAAAAAACAGACAAGAAACCTAATTGTTTTCATTTCTTAGCACATCGTTAGTGAAAGGCTGTAATTCAGTGGATCTAAGCTTTGTAATACATTCAATATACATTTTTTTTATATATATGTCAAAATAGAAACTTCTCCCGCATCCCTGGAAATGCTTTCTCGCAAACCAGATTAAGAACCACTGGTCTAATTGCACCCATGGTGAAATTATACTCTGGGTAAAACAACAAATAAAAGTTGAAAGTAACACTTGAGGAAAATTATTTAAAGTTTTAACTATGCATTTTAAAAATCTAAAAAAATATATACCACTTGAAATAGTTCTTCTCAGATTGACCAATAACCAAAAAAATGTTATATTTTGTGTGGCAATCAAAATGTTCGAAAAAAACTTAATTCAACAAAAAAATAACTATTCAAAGGGTCAATAGTTGCAAGCTCATACTTCTAAATTCTGCGTTAGTAAGTATGATTACATATGTTTTAACAAATTAACTCCCTCCGACAGGCAATCTTCACACAGGTGTATAGAAATGAATGATTAATATCAATATTAAACTTACCGAGTAGCAGCAAAATGAGCGGGTTGGCGAATTGCTCGGCGTATCTCTTCCAGGCGGGGTCTTTGGCGCCGACGGTGAATTCATTTCTTCCAACTATCCGGACCCTCGCGTCTGCCTCGCGCCACGATAGACCAGAGCGAGGGGACGCTCTCAAGCGCCCTGCCACTTCTTCCCATGGCAATAGGGCAGCGTCAGACGCTTGCAGCCACATATCTGTTGAAGGGGGACCCGGGGAGTTCGACGAGTTTGTGCTGGAGTGCTATTTCGATTTAAAAAAAATATAACAAATTAGAAAAAAATTAAATACCATTTAATATATTACAAAACTAAGACGATGGGTTGTGTAGAAACAGACAAAGCATCTTTATGGCTGAAGAACTAGAGAATCTGCAAAGATCAGAAAGAAGGGGTGTTTTTTTGGAAATCACAAAAACAGTTGCACAGATGGTTTGTGCTATTTTTTTATCATTTTTTGACAAATATGCTATATTTAACTCAAAACAGCCATTTTTGTAATTTCACTCTTATGACTAATCCCCTGAATAGAACATTTAAACAGAAGAGTTTTGATGAAAACTGGTTTTTATTTAATTACTAAGCTATCATTTTTTAAAGATAGTAAGGAAAGACGGATGAGGCAGGACGGGACTAGTAGTAATGGAAAGAAAACAACAAAGACCGATTCCTTTGAACATAAATCAAATGAAAAATCAAATTATAAAATTTTCCACGCATGGATTCGAACAGAGCAGGATGTTGATTATTCAGCTACAAACCGAACCTATTAGAATCAATTTTACTTAACAATAATATATTTCAAGCAGATATTTTTTCCTATCTTCGAGTATTAAAGCAAACAAACTGCATGTTGTAGATTTTTTATCATTCACCTCAGGTTGCAGCTACTTTATATAATTGATCATAAAATAGGTATTTGATACAGCATCAGCAATTAAATTTACAATATAGAATAATATCGGCTCTATACTGTCAAAGGATAATGGCAGACAAACATCATATATAATCACGTACACTTAAATGTAATTATCCAATCATGGACAATGTTTATTTATACTTTGATAGCATAGGAGATTCTAAAATGATCTATCACTTTTACAATGAAAATAAAGGTTTTTTTTGTTTAAATTAGTTGTTATTAAATTATCCACCAGCCCAGTAGCTGAGTGGTCAAAGCTCTTTAACGTTTGTCTTATTCGTTGGCAGTGTCCAAGGATTCAAATCCCGCACAAAAACATCTTTGAACATTTATATTTAAATAGGTTTATAGATTTGTGTTTAAAGGTATATAAATCTGTGATATTTACATATTGAAACTAAAATGCAGCCACCCATAAAGAAAACTAAAACTCAGCTAGCTGAGAAGAAGGAAAATCGCTGAAACCTCGATGTTTTAAGAATATAAAAACACTTCCCGTAAAATACCACGCCAACAAGAAGGCATGGATGAACACCGATATTTTTATGGCTTTCTTGAGGAATTTCGATTCCTCAATTAGTGCTCAGGGGCGTAAAATACTACTAATAGACAATTGTGCCGCCCATCCTCGAGATACTTCATTTCTTAAGAACATCAAGGTAGTTTATTACCCTCCAAATTGTACCAGTGCTTTACAGTGAGCTAGCTACCTGTGGCGTTGAAACAATCGAGTCATTATGTGATGCAACTAATGATAGCAGTGAAGAAGAAGATGGCGAAGACCATAATACCGAACCTATTCCGACATTTACACAAGCATTATTGGCCTTCGAAAAAATAAAATTATTTTTCTATTCCAAAGAAATCGATGAATCCGCTCTTAGAAAAGTACGTACCTAATCCATTTGATTCTTGTAACGAGACATAGGTAGAGCGATTAGTTAACTAGTGATGGGCTAAGCTGGTCCTAATTGATGAATTAGTACAAAAAAAGGTTTTTTATTTTTTAATCTAAAGACTTTTCGCCAAGAATTGACAATGAACACCTTAAAAGTGATAATTTGATGTAATTTAAGATATCGACTGAAGGTGCTTGGTTAAATTTCAATATTTAATTTAAATCGTTCAAATTTCGTACATTCGCACAAGTTTTTTCACTAATAACCCAGGTTTCGCCTTTCGGCATCTTCAGGCATTCAAGTACATGGACAAACTTGAACTTCATTTCAATTTTAGATAAAACATGCACATATTTAAAAATAATGATAATAAACATGTCGAGTGGATCAATTCATAAATTTAATGGTTTTTTCGAAATAGCTGCCAAACCCGTTAAAATTGGTCTATTTTTGACAGATAAGCAATAAATAACACCAGTTATTAAACTCTACTCTGAACGTTTGTGTATTTATTATATGAAAAAAAAGTCCGCCAAGTGACCTTTTTTACGACTACTTACGCATGCATCAAATTTTACATTTCATTTCCCACTTGCAGAGATTGTAAAGTTGAAAGGCGTGCAATTATATATTATTATTTATCATAGAATTATATGGTATGGACAAATATATTATGTTTTATATAAAATGTGTTAAATATTTCAGTTTGATAACACTAAGAGTGCCATTTACTGAATAAATAACTGGTTTTTATATTTATTATAGAAATGTAGTGAAATGTGTATGGATGTTATCTGAGTTTTTTTAGGTTATTTTGAAAGAGTAAATGTCAGTGATGACTTTCTTGAAAAATTAAATCAAAAATACTGAAAGGTTAAGAAGTTGTGTTGATTTTGAGAAAAATATATTTCTTTGCTCTAATCACTAAAGAACGACTGTTCTCATTAAAGTCTACTGTTACAGGCACGCGATTACAAAATGTTGACAAAAGCTTAATTACTATGCACTAAAATAAAATTTTGTTTCCTTTTATATATATTCCTCTTAAATAGTTTTTATATTTTTTTAAAGATAGCATTTATAAAAATATCAACGCATAAATAAATTACGAATTAAATAGGGATAAACTATTGAGTAAATCGATCAGATTAAGCTGATAAGATGTAATTACATGTTTCCTTCTTAGAAATATTAGTTTAATTAATATTACGATTGTGAATAAAATTGATTATTATGACGTATTATAATGACAAATATAATAGAACTCAAGAATGTAGGATAAGTGGGTAAATTGTAAGAATTTTAGAGTTCGAGATGCACTCAAAAATGAGGATAAATAAAGAAATCGAATAACTGTATTTTCCGAACGTGTTCATCTATGTTTGAATGATTTTCGGAGCAGTATATGCAATTTTTATTTGAATTTTGAAATCGGAATGAGCTGATTAACTCTACTATAAAAACGTCAAAATTACATGTAAATGTTATTAGATATAGTGTATTGCGAAGAAATAGTAAGATCTCTGTGAAAGTTTCATATTAATGCATCAGGAATGTCAAAGCCGATTTGACGGATCGATGGTTAACTAAATAATAACAAAATCGATAAGTTTGGCACTCACCACACTCGCGGTATCTTGACTGTTTAATGAAGAATCATCTATATCCGGATCGGCTTGACTTTGCTGTTGTAGTTTTTCATATTTTCGATCGGGACTGCTTTTCATGATTTGCGGAGGTTATACGTTTATACTATTCTGAGTTGGGCATTTTCAAATACACCGCAACGAATACCACCGGAGATGCGACCTAAAATTGACACATATTGCATGCGTAATGAAGTTGGCTGATGTTGGTAATGTCAAAAATGGCAGGTCTATTATCACGTCAGTATAATGACGATTTTCAGTTCTACATAATATTGCCATAATAAAATTATTTATATTTTTGCCTTTAACTGATCATACATGAAATGCCTTGAACATAAATAGGAATATATAACGTATTCATTTATTAGTTACATACTCAATTATTAAAAGAAAACATAGATACAATAATTAAAAACAGATGTCATCAATTCACCGCGTGATTAAGGATTCTTCTTCACATACTCATACATTTACTCATTCTACTGAAATGATTTGCTACTTATCCAATAAGATGTCTACATTGTACAGATAATGAATAGACCAGTGTCCAATAGTGAATTGAAAACAATGAGGTTGCTACCAAAAGAATCAGAGAGTTCTAGGCATCTTCAAAACCATAAAGTGTCATTTCATTTTGTTTTTTATCGAAGGGGGACAAAATTGAAAAATTTCAATTTTAAATTTCACCTATCTGTGTGAGCCAGTGCAGCAAAGTATAAATTGATTAATTAAACACGATTAATCATTATAATGCGTGTTGAGCATTGTTTTCTTTATTATGTTAATCTTGCTTTCTCAGATGATATGGCTAAGTTTTTTTTTTGTCATCTTAACACATGCAATTATAAATTTGAAAGTAAAATAAGGATCCTTTGTAATAAAAATTATAATATAGAAAATATCAATGGGATTTTGAAATTTACCTCTTTGAAAGGACATACACTAGTTCACCAAAAGCATCAATATAACCAAATTAAAAAATAACATTTGTTTTTTTCAAAAATGGAATTGATAAACTCATTTGCACTGCCACATATACTTCTTCAGATCCAACACCAATAAATTAAATGACATTTTTACATTTAATAAT